>QLNU02013676.1:0-14768 GCA_006491805.2 Dysdera silvatica
CATCTATGATTTGTAATAACTTGTTAAATATTGATTTTAAGCAAAAATTGTACTGGACATTTTTATTCCTTTTTTCACAAGGAATTGTGTAGTGAACTTTTTTCCACCACCACTTTGTGTATATATAAATAGCCCGATGGGGTAACTGTGGCACAAGCATGGGGCAACTGGGGGTCATGCCCCTGATGGCCCCGGCTTGGCTACAGGCCTGACCAACACATATGGCACCGTGGCAAGCTCTTTTCTTTTTGTAATTTTTTGTGCAAAAATGAGATGGATAATATTCTTTAACACCCATGCCTAAAAGGAAGGAAATGCCAACTTCATTCTTCCACGAAAAAATTACAAGATCGTGGCCTGATGGCTTTATGCATTGACTATTTGAAAATTGTGTTGATCCTGAGGAGGTTAACAACAGATGAAAAATGAACGTAAAAATTGAGCAAATAATGGAAACATATATAAGAGAAAATTGAAATCTCACCTACAAGGAAAGACTAAGTTAACGGTAGTGTAGGTGACAAGAAATATGCACAAAAGCACACCTGTAAGAGGAATAGCTTTTATTTCATGACTCTTCGCCATTGGCACCTAAACGTATGTAAATGAAACAAGACCCTTCCTTGAAAAGATAATCTTGTTAAATAATTTATTTTTACAGTAACAGAAGAAAAATTGAAACTGAAGAAAAAAAAAAAATTTTCTTAAGGTGTGTTTTCATACATGCGAATACTTTGCGTCGCAGCAATGTAAAACGTCGGGCACAGATTAAGAGGATATCAAAGAAATCCCAGTATGCATTCGAGGAAAATATTTCCATTGGTTTTCTATCGTTTGAGTCTATTTTCGACAATTTACATTGTTGCGATGCAAGATGAGCATATTTTACGTCGTAACGATTTACTTTGTTGCGCCGCAAAGTATGAGCATTTGGCTAAACCCGCATTTACACACAGGCACTCAACTACGAGATTTTTCATAAATATACGATCTTTTCTACAGGGTGTTCCGAAAACACCGGATCAAAAATATATGGCCGTGATCCTTGTGCAAAATGGACCATAACAGAACCCCACATGGGGGTCGGAAATGAATATCCATAGAGTTATGCATACTTTTGGTTCGCAGAGGTGGGATCTCTAATGACCAATGGAGCTTATAAACGAAGAAGTAGCCCACCTGTATATCTCAACTCCAGCTCGGGGTTGCAAAATAGTAGCGCCGAACTGGTATCGAGATGTGGTGGCGGTATTTTGTGATAGCCGAAATTGGCGACTTGATCCTAATATTGGAGCAATTTCATTGATAAAGATTTCAGGGCTTCTACGTAAAGCTGTAACATCCCAGGGAGTCTGCTACACCACCTAACAAACCTAAATTTCCCGACAACCCCTAAAACTCAAAAGTCCATTAACCCGCTAAATATTTGAATTAAAAGAAAGAAAATATTGCCCAAATTATTTTTCTACACTTTTCCTTCATATAGGGAAAGTAGGGCAAAGCGGATCATTTAATTTCATCTTAGTAATAAAATGTGATAAATAAATATAGGAACGCTGAAACTTTAATGTTTACTGTTGTGAACATCAAAGAAACATATTATGAATCATTAACGATATTATTTGTTACCAAATTTAAAACTAAAATGTTTGAAGAAGAAAGGTCAAATTATCCACTTTGCCCCAATCCTAGGGCAAAGTGGATAGGTTGTTTTTGAAATAGAAAACTTTGTGATAAAAAAAATTATAACATGTACATAACATGCTTTCGGCAGAAAAAAAAATTATCAAAAACGTTTTCGCATAGTGCATTTAAGACACATATGCCCCATGCCTTCATAAGGGGTGTAGTTCTCGTGAACTCATCCGTTGAAGAAGGAACACTCTATCAAGTCCTTTCTTGTTAGATCAGCATATGGCTCATCACATATTAAGCAAATTAAGACGACGGAGTAGATTTTGTCCATCTGCCGAGATGCTTGATGGTATTCTTAGGCTTGCTTGTACTTTGTGCACACCGGGTTTTCTTTTCACGTTGTGCTCGAGCAATGTTCCTAGCAGGGCTGTTTGTTAAAATTTTTGCACGTTTTGACTGTAACCAACCAACACAAAAAACAATGCAATTAAACTTACTCCCTCAACTGAGTGAAGTACTTTGCAATCAGGGTTACCAGATCATCAACTATAAAAAAAACTGTTCTCTAGTAAAAACTGTGTGGCCCATGTGGCTAAAGATGCATACCATCAATTTCATGCCAGTTTGTCAAAATAAAATCAAGGCGAATTTAAATTTTATTGAAAATTGCGCTGAAATATTGCAAAATACAATCAATAAAAAATATTTAAAAGCAAATTTCATGATTTTTTCACCAATGAAACAATTTTGAAGTCCCTAACTTGTGGGGTCTGGGGCCAGGGCCCCTAGGATTACATATCCACTTTGCCCCATAAAAAATAATACTCTTTGCCCTCAACGCCATTTGGACAAACAAAGTACTGTCTGTGCTGAATTCTTAACAACAATGACATGAAAACACTATCTAAACTAACAGACTTAATACCTGTTTCAGGCATACAGTTCATAAAATTTAGTATGAGATAGTTAAGTGTTAATATAATAAAAAGTAACTTACAAAATTTTTAGTGAACAATCGAAAAAAATGTTTTCCTACTTTATTCGCTGCGCATGTATTCCATTGGTGCTGAAGTAAGTGCAATTTATTCCTACGCACACCTTCAACACTTTTGCACTGACTACAGTCGCTTCCTATGTTTGGATTATGAAATTTTAAGCTGGTCTGCTTTGCCTCCTATATCCACTTTGCCCTACTTTCCCCTACTCATGTTTGTAAAAATTGCAACACCATGAAGGAATCACGTGATTGTGCTGAAACTTTCAGGAAATGCAAATTAGGGTATGCTATTCAAATGATTAGAATTTCAGAGTCATCGCGTGTGCGTGGGCTGAGTAGGCTCTCTTAATTGCTGACGGATCCGTATAAATAGAGGGCTGTGGCGAGGCATGTCACTATGCCTCTACGACGAAGGAGGGCGATATTTCAGCAAGTTACGGAGTTTAAACACGCATGAATGACTTCGTGATAAAGGATTTTCTTACCGTGCAATAGCAGCTCGTATAGGGCGTAACAGCAGCACAGTGAAACAAGTGTGGAAGCAGTGGGTTCAAGAGAACCAGACAACTCAGAAATCCGGGAGTGGACGCAGAAAGGTGACATCAGCACGGGATGATAGACACCTGGTCCACATGGCGGTGACGGACCGTTTTGCTTCATCTGGACAGTTGGCAGAACGTTGGTGCACTGCTACAGGTGTATCATTGTGTGCTTTATCAATTCGTCGGCATCTACTGCACCGTGGACTGCGTGCAAGAGTTCCTTTATACAGGATCCCCTGACGCAAAACCATCGACACTTGCTGCTATAGTGGGCTCATGGACATAGAGACTGGCGAGCTGATTGGCAACAAGTGGTGTTTTCTGATGAATCCCGCTTTAATTTGGGGTACATAGAGATAGCCGTAACCGTGCTATACAGGTGAACGGCACCTTCCGAAGTGAGTTACCAAACGTCACAGTGGACAAACTTCCAGCGTTATGGTCTGGGGTGCGATTGCATATCATGGACGATCTCAGCTGCTACGAATTGTGGGTAATCTTTACAGCAACCGGTACATCAATGAAGTTCTGGACCCTGAAGTTGTTCCCTTCCTTCAAGGCATTCCCGGAGCTCTATTTAAACAAAAAATTACGCATCCACATATTGCCAGGAATGTTCAAGACTTCTTTTCATCACAACAGATACAGCTTCTTCCTTGGCCTGCCTATTCGCCGGATATGTCGCCAATTGAACATGTGTGGGATTTCGTTGGTCGGCGTCTCGCTCGTGATCCTCGTCCCATAGCTACTACAGATGAACTTTGGGGTCGCATACGAGCTATCTGGAATGCTCTTCCTCAGGCACATATTCAACATCTGTTTGATTCCATGCCACGTCGTATTGCATCATAACGCATGGTGTCTTCATCAAATGCTGATTTTCGACATGTAATGTTGTTGTTGTTTTTTTGCTTTGTAATTTTAATCGTTTATTTGTATCAACAAAGGTCGTTTGTACATTAAATTTCATTCAATTCGGACGAGTTCTTCATGATGTTGCAATTTTTACAAACATGAGTTTACGTTAATTGTGATTTATTGTGGAATATTTCACAAAAAGATACGGATAAGGATACCAAGAGGGAGTTAAGTTACCATAATAAGTAAATCCTGCAACCTCGAAAATTATCAACTGTCTGTGAATGGGGTAAATATCTAAGAAGATCGTCCTCTGTTCCATGATCCCATGTATCTTCATTTGCATCAACCAGTTTTCCTTTTACTGTCTCATCATAGATTTGATCCAAATTTCTTGATTTTATTGCTAAAACGCCTTGGCGGGAAAAGGGAGGCAAAGCTAAACGTCGGTAAAAAGTGGGGTCAATACGAAATATATTAACACCATAAAGCCTTTTCTGGGGCAACACAATACGATCGTTCAACGGAAAGTTCGTTAATTATAAGGTCATTATTGAGAGACTATATTATGCCATATCTTTTGATACCATTATGTTGCATCTTCTACTAAAATTACATTTTGTTATGAAGAATTGTATAAAAACAACAACATGGAACATATCATTTAAACACAAAGATGACATAATTACTAATACAGCACCATGATGGAAACAAACTTAAAATATTCAATTGTCCCTCGCTATTTGCGATTGCTTCGATTATTCGTGATTGTTTCAATTATTCACGATTGTTTCGATTATTCGCGATTGTTTCGATTATTCACGATTGTTTCGACTATTCGCGATTGTTTCGACTATTCGCGATCGTTTCGATTATTTGCGATTGTTTCGGATGAAGAGTTGATAACAAGGCATTAATCAAGCATAGAGAACAAGGATGATGAGAACGGAGAAGAATTTGCGTCTCAATTGAATTTAAAATCGGTGAATGAAATTTTATGTTTGTCTATACAACTATGAAAGTTTCGGAAATTGGTACTTTTCCAGAACGGTCAATAAAATTGAAACAAGAACTCGAAATGGCAGTTTTTTGTACAATGAAGTGCACTGGAACGAAACGAAAACAGTCAAAAATAACAAGTTTCATTAACAAAAATTAAAAATCCTTTTTTATTTTCAGTGATTTAAATTTAAGTAAGGATGCTGTTTAAAATGGTTTTGACTTTAAAAGTTTAGAAAATCACTATTTTAATTGAACGTTTCGGGTGTTGTAACTACATGCTAATGTACGGAGTTCTTGAACTTTTTTAGTAATAAATAGGTAAATAAGTAATAAACAAAGTAATAAACACAAGTAATAAATAAACAAAAGTAATAAACAAACAATAAACAGGAAATAATAAATAAGTAATAAACAGGAATTAATAACTAAGTAATAAACAGGAATTAATAACTAAGTAATAAACAGGAATTAATAAATAAGTAATAAAAAGGAAGTAGTAAATAATAAATAAGGAATTAATTAAAGGAGTATAAGAAAAATAAATAAGGAAATAATTAAGTAATAAGAAATAAATAAGGAAGTAATTAATAAAGAAATAAGTAAAAAATAAGGAAATAAGGAAGTAATAAGTAATAAATAAGGAAATGATGAAGAAATATGTAATAAATAAGGAAGTAATAAATAAGGAAATATGGAAGTGATAAGTAATAAATAAGGAAGTAATAAATAAGGAAATAGGGAAGTGATAAGTAATAAATAAGGAAATAGGGAAGTGATAAGTAATAAATAAGGAAATAGGGAAGTGATAAGTAATAAATAGGATACAAAAGTAATGGTAGGTAAAACATGTTTATTTTTTCTGCGTTTTTTTTTTTTTTTTCTTTTTTGGTAAATATATTTTAATAATGTACAGGGTCCAATATGCAGGACAATTGTTATGAATGTAGCCTTTCTTTTCACACATAGTTTTGGTTTCACTATTCGCAGTTTTGGCATTTGCGAGTAGTCTGTCAAACGTAACCTCTGCAAATAGCAAGGGACGACTGAATTCATAATTTCATCATTAAATTGTAAAGTGGTATTGTTATTTACCTGGGTTTGGTTAGGGGCACACACCACTGCAAACGTACCCTCTCCACGACACAAGCAGGTGGTATAATTATTTTGATGTTCAAGGAGTTGGCAAGTTGAGAGATTATACGCAGGATGGCTGAAAAGCGATTATATCATATAAATATTTGAATCGGTCATTTTGAAAAGCGGTCATCTCCATTTTTTTTTCAAAATCAGTTTTTTGGCGGTTTCGCATTCCTATAGCTTCCATACTTAGATTCCGTGTGAGAACAGATTAAATTTATTTTTCTAAGGCAGTTCAATCTAAGGCCACTACCAGCGCTCATTTTGAAAAGGAGTCATCTTTGAGGAATGACGCTTTTCCACAATGGATGTCATCACCTCTCCTCAAATGGGATTGCGCAATACTGTTCATAGACGTAGAGTTACATGGACCCGTGGGACCCAGGCCCCTCCAAATAATCTGAAATAAATTGCGATTTTACATATATTATAATGTATAAATATACATAAAATGTGTATGCGCCCCCCCAATCACTTTTAGAACTCTACATTGACGGTACTGTGCATGTAGTACTGTGCATCAGATGAGGTGGTTGAAAGAAACCCTTTGTTTATGTGCAAAGGATCGTTAGTTTAATTTTCTCCCACGTGTTGTCAGCTTGAAGAAATAATCATGGAAGAATTGCAGCAGCACCATCGATTTAAAATAATATTTATTAATGCTTTAAACGTTTCACCTTAATTCATAAATACACGCTAAAACGTAAATTATTTCAAATACAACATTGAAGCAAATAACCACGCCTATTTGGAAGAGCTTCCGTCAATGATGTATGCACACTACAACGGTAAGTTGAAGACTTTTTTTTAAAATTCGGAAAACAACAAAACTGTTTCCAAATACAAAAGTTGAAAACATAATTGAAGTGGTCATTGTTAAAAGGGGATATGTTACAGAATCAATGTTTTGAATAAAACACAAAAAATGCCTAAATTAGAGTGATGTGTTTTTTTCGGTCCTTTACATTTACTGACCCTTTGTATTAGTCTACTTAAATGTCGTCTATCACTTGGAGCAAGAAAAACGTTTCTTTTTTAATTATGACAACCATTTAAAAATTTGCACATATCTCGTTTTAACAATGAACTCAATTTTTTTAGGCCATCCATCAGGCAAAAAGTACTAGAAAGGCTCTTTCTAAACAAAATATTGTAATAGAATTGCTTTAATGAAATATATAATGTTATGAAAAGAACAAAAATAGAAGTATCGGAGAAGTTAAGTCTAAGAAAATACGAATTTAAGAAAAGTTTTAAGTCAAATTACAACAAGTTTAAAAGAAGTTAGCTCAAATAAGAAGAGCTGAAGTCAGTATTTAAGACAGTGACGAAAAGCTAAGTTAGTTAGACATAAGTAACATATGACATGTGCATTGTGGAATGTTATAGATTCATGTCACACTGGTAACGGTCAATCATCAACTATTCCATCATCACCACTATTCTCATTCTGCTTTTGTATTATTTTCATCTTTTCTTCAGATCTTGGCCATTTTTGCAACACAGTGTAAAAGTCTTAGCCGATAAGATAATGTGAAACGGTTTCCAGGTCTTTCAGCTTCTGGTGGTTGATGGGGACTTGTCCAACTGGGTATGCTCTAGTAGATGGAAATGGAGGCAAAACTCTGTTACCTACTGCCAAACAGAAGGTATGAATCACGAGACCATTCACAAACTGTCCAGCAATTACTTTTCCTGGAAGATTGTTCCTGTACTCAAAGTGCCGGTAGGTAGAAATTTTGAACGGGGACTTCCTGCATCTTGTTGAGCCAAGTTGACTGATAGCTTCCTTACTTAGTGCTGTTTTCTTGTATTTATTGGACCACCAGTTTTTAAATGACATAGTTTCTTCAGTTTGCACTTTCTTTACTGAAAAGAGTCCTTTATTACTTGATTTAAGGATCAGATCAATGTAATCTTCAGTGGGATATATTCTATCAGTCTTTCGAATTAATCTCTTCATGCAGCCAAAATCCCTATCACATAGGAGAAAGGAATGTCCTCGTATAGATAAAAAGTGCTTTATGCTTTTGAACCTGCTACTATCAGAAAAATTCAACAAGAATCTAACTAGGGTATGGTTTTTGTTCTGACCTACACAACCGTCACTAAATAAAATCAGATTTTGAACTGCAGGCTGTATCTCAGTGTTGAAGTAATCCCAAAGAAAAGAGCACACTTCATCTGGAGTCTTATTTCCCTACCATTCATGGTAAAAGTATAATTTGGCTTTGCTGGTTTTCAAGTCATGTATTCCAAACACGAAAACCAGAGTTGTCGCAAATAAAAAATTTCTTGCACGGGGATAGCAGGAAGTGGTAAGTTTTGCAAATAACCGAAACTTACAACTGCAGTTCTATCGTCAGCATTTTCTTGCGCCTCTTTCATGGCAGAGTAAAATTTTTTAGCTCTACGCATTTGAACAATCATCTCAGCAACACACGTTTTCTTAGTGTTGTCGTCCAAAAGAGGGTCCTTCAACCTTATCGGTAAACTCTCACATGTTGAACATACATCCACTTGAGGACACCCAAATGAATATCCAACGTTCCGGTTGAAATATTTTAAGTAGTTCTTATAGGAAACATGTTCTTTTAAGTCTGTGTTCTCATCGCTGAACATCTGATGCATTATTTTAACATTCAAGCGGGGATCCAGACATTGCTTCTTTATCCCACCATAGTGTGTGGTTTTAACATCAAACTTCTTCATGTGGTCGAAAATTTCAAAACGTACCTCCTCTGGTTTGATGTTATTTGTCTTCTTTCCACGAAAATCATGAGGAGATTTGTTTACACTGAACAATGTGCAAATTCTGTCAACTCTTTTCAACATGTAGTGCCATGTAGTGCAGTAAAAGCTTTTTTGCAGACGGGAAAGGATTTTCCTTCACATTTTGCATAATAGGTAAAGAAACAGGACTTCCGAAGCTTCTTGGAAGGTGGAATAATTTCATCTTCGGCTTCCTCATCAGATGCTAACATCGGCTGATTTTGGCCAGATGTTATTGCTGCTTCACGACGCCGTTTTGCAGGTCTTAGCTGAATAAGACTTTGCAGATAAATACCTTGATTATCCTTAGTATCCATTGACAGAAAGAAAGACAATATGTTGATTTGTTTTAAATCATCAACCATCTTAAAACCGCCTAATCTCCATTTACAATCTTCACCTGTTTTTACAGCACTCGCATTTTTTCCGGAATAAAAAGTATATTCTTTTCCTTTTACTCTGCTAGTCTTAACGACATTTCGCTTATACTTTTCTGAATTTATTATTCCTTTCCTTACCTTCTTTTTGGGAGATGGAAAGCATTCAAATTCACTTTCGCTATCTACCATTATCCCTGATTGCAGACCTAAAGGATTAAATTCAAATCAACTATCACGGTTTTTAGTTTTTTGAAATACTCTGTTGGTAAACAATCAGTTATATATGTCAGGTAACTTGACGTAGCATTACGCAGGTTAGATTTATAAGCAACGAACAACGTTATAAGCGTAAGTAATGTGAATTACTTACGCTTATAATGTTGTTCTTTGCTTATAAATCAGTTACGTTTATAACAGTAGTTTACTTACTGCTGTATTTTAACTGTAACTATATTTTTCCTTTTTGCTGTGAAAATAAATACAAAAACTTTAAATTTCGGAATGAATCATTCATTGTTGCAAGGCCAACTAGATTTACTACAGGCCTGCTCATGTGAATTTTAAGGGTGTCCCCACTTCCTGTTGGAGTAATTACTAGGGTTGTTCACAGGGGGCGCCAAATGACATGGATAAACATGCCATATGCTTTTATGTGTTCGCAGCAGTTAACCGAAGATTAAAAAGGATTTCTGGGTTTTCTATAATTTTTACATAATATTTATTTGTGATAACAATGATAGTTTCTTGTTGTGTTCCATTTAGCCTATTTATATCTGCAGTATTAAGGACACAGTAAGTGTTTATTCTGTATTTTATTTTTTCGGTGACATGCTGTTCTATTATGTAGTTTGTATTTTCAAGTAAAATTATTTTGGAAAGAATTGCTATTCATGAATACCTGATTCTTTATTTTTATTATGTGATGTATTAAAAATTTGGCTTGTGTCAAAAGTTATTAGAAATCATGTATTCAATATTATACATTGTATTTAATATTATACATTGTATTCAATACATACAATATTATACAATGTATAAAATATTATACATTGTGTAGTTATATCATCAGTTTATTGTAAATTCATGTGTCAATTTCATTAACTTTCCATTAAAGTCTTTCCAAACAGGTATCAAGCCTTCTAATTAATTCTTTATTTATAATTAATTATAATAGAATATAATTAAATTATTAATTAGTTGGTTAAAATTCTATATAATTCTGTTTTATTGACCATTAAAATAAAGTCTGCTTTTATATGCATTTTGAAATTTAGCTTTCAGTATAAACTATCAATTCATTATCAGTTATTGATCATGATGGGAAATCATTTCATCTAATAAACCGTCTTCAGTATAAATGAAAGAGTAGAAAAAGGTATGTAGGATTTAAATTTTATTTTAAAATTTGTTATGAAAGGTTATCATATCACGATATCATCATCGTCGTTGGAAAATAAAATGCGATAATTTTTTGAGAAAAAAACAATCTATTTCTGTATTTAATCAGAAACTGGGACATTAATTGGCATTTATAGTGTGTTAGATTGGGAATGTTTTCCTATGCAGCAGGCGCCCTCTGTCGGAGAAAAACTACGTGCGAGAATCGCCACTGCGAAAATTTGGGGACAGGTTTTCTGTAGCGTTAGGCTCACGTGAGCAGGCCTGTAGTAAATCTAGTTGGCCTTGATCGTTGAAACAGGATATGTGCGTCACATATTCCCTTTTAACAATGAACTAGAAATTCAATGCCCAATTAAGCATATTTATAGTTTCGCAAATTGCACTATTTTAACAACGAGCGATACCTTTAAGCAACTAAATGTGAGAAACAACGAATACTTAATTTCGGCCAAAATGACACATACCCCCCTTTTAACAATGACCGCTTCAATTATACAAAATATTTTTCCCGAAGACGAAATCATGTATATTTGGAAAACATCAAATAAAAATAAAACAACTTGGCATTTTATTGCAACTTATTTATGGCAACTTATTATGTTTGTTTTCCTTGCATTTCTAAGTGGCAACAGTTAAGAAAGCCTGCGAAGTGAACATGGTGTTTCTATTGTGGGAGCCCACAAGCTAATGAGCTGTTTCTGTATAGTTTCTTTTAGGTGATTTAGTGCGATTCATTGACATAATCATGTCAGACAGTGGAAGTTTATCCAGTACATCTTGCTCCCCAGCAGAAAAACGCAATAAAGGTGTGATCAATCGCCATAAATACAAACAGGTTGCGATTCATGAGAACAAATTGCATGGGCAAGAACATGTAAATTATGCTGGAAAAGAAGTGCAGCCTCGAAAAACTGGAGAAGACTGCAAGTGAGTAGGAATAAATTTGTAGTTTCTTATCTATTATATTGATATCGAAAATCCATTAAACTAGCATTCTCAGATTATTTTGTGCTCATCCATAACGAGTATTTTGCTTTTTAGATGCCCCCGCAAGTGTTTCTTGACTGTGTTTGCAGAAATGAAACAGGCAATGATCGAAAACATGAATACATTTACGACCAAAGACGAACAAGACATTTTCTTGCAAGGACTGATCGGCGTACACCAACCACCAAAGGATTATAAGAAGCGAATGTCCGAAACAGATCTTCAAACAACAAAATAAGTCCAAGGCACGGAGAATCAAATCAAATGTGTTTGTATATCACATTGAATTTAACAATCGACATATTGTATATCGCGTTTCAATCTTTTTTTGCAGTCACTAAAAAAAAAGCTGGACGGCTTTGCTCTTTGAGAGTCAAATCGCACTCCTTAGCAATACGTAACTGAACGAAGTATTACGTATTGCCTTTGAATTTTTTCTAAGTCGGGGCCCTTGAAAAATACTTGAAAACTGCCAAAAGTGTGGTTGGTCCTTGAATTTTTCTCAAAACTTTTTTTCAAGTTTTGGTAAAAGAAAGGAAGGAAAAAGAAAGAAAGGACATTTCTCCCTATTTCCGGAACAATGCCAGTATTGCTTCGGACACACCCCTTCCTTCCCCACCTCCTGAGCACAGCTGATGCAAGGAATGCAAAAAGGAAAGACTAGCGTTTGTTGACAGTGTGCCAAGTTGAAAAGGAGCAACATAATCAAACACTCTAATTTCAGTATTATGCTTATAATGTCTTGCATTTTTAATTGAGTTTCATGTACGAGTATATTGTAATTGACAATGTAATGTCCTTTAAAGAAATTCATTGGTCCTTGAAAAGTCCTTAAAAAGTCTTTGAATTTCATCAAGACAAAAGAGTGAAAACCATGTTATAGTAATGATTTTCAATAGGCGGCCTGTGGACCAGATTCAGCCTTCAAACAGTAAAAACTGGCCCGACTACAAAAGGTAGAAAACTGAAAAAAAATTTTAGTTGGGGAGGGGGGCCGATTTTTTTCTAGAGAGGGCTAAAGCTCTTACCTCAATGCTATTTCATTGAATCAGAAATTTTCTAGGAGGGATAAGTCCCCCCCCACTACTGTCTATGTAGCCTGTAAGATAATTTCGTTTTCATATCTTCTGGCCCGCCGATCAACAACAACAACAACAAAAAAAGGATTCAAACTGGCCTGGAAAGAAAACTAATTGAGAAACACTACTTTATAGGCTAGATGCCCATTCTAGTACAGGGGTTGGTTCTCTAGATCATAAAATTTTTAGGTTCCTCATAAAACTAGCTCCAAGTGCACCACAACCTTTATTATCCTTGCTTTATAAAACGCAAACATTTCAAATGACCTGCCGCTTATAATCAGTGGTTTTAACTATCTTTGCAGAAACTTGTTAGCCATATAAAACACAGCCTTGGAGCTTCAGAAATATTAAAAGTGTGCATTTTGTATTACTACAGGATTATTAATGCATTAAACAGAGTAAAACTAAATGAATGGAGGAAAAACACTGTAAACTATTTTAAATTTATAATTTGAATCAAATGAAATTGTGTATTTTGAGTAATTTTGGAAACATTTTTCATTTTGATCATCACACTCCCAACTTGAATATCACACACACTCAATGTATTAAAATCATTTTTACATTATTCTAATTGATTCTAGTATTACCGGAAAATGTGTGCCTTTTTTTTTTTTTTTTTTGCCTGGCATTTATTTCTCCATACAGCAGAGGTTTAATTCCTTTTGAAAACTATAAGTCCTAGTGCTGCATGACTTTAAAATATAAACTTGAAATATACATTTAAAAATATTCTAAAATAGTTCTTAAATTTGTAATAATTATTAATATTCTTAAAAATATTCTTAAATTCTTAAAATATATTAATATTCGTAAAAATATTCATAAATTTATAAAAATGTATTAAATGTTTTTAAAAATATTTCTTAAAATTCTAAGACATAATAATATTCACAAAAATATTCTTAAAATATTTCTTAAATTTCTAAAAATATATTAATGTTCTTAAAAATATTTCTTAATTCTAAAATATATTAATATTCTTAAAATACAAACAAGATAGAAGTATGCAACAAGCTACAGCTTTTACTCTCCATTTCTAATTTAATCATCAGTCAGCATCTTTTAACCTCAAAGCTGTCAACATAACAGAATGTATCACCAAAACTAATTAGGTTGAATAGAAATTTATTTTATTCTATTCTTAAAAAAATAAAATATTTTATTGTACATATATACTATTCTAGTGGTCTTATATTATTCAATCGTAGTGTGTGTGCACATTCAATAATGTAATGCAAGTTTTGTGTATGTACTCATTAGATTATTATATTAACTTATTTGTTCTACCTTCAAATGGGTGGATGAAACATGTGATTTGGTTTTAGGTCACTTAAAATGTGGTTTTTCTGTGTTATAGACTATTCTACCAACAAGAAACTTAGGTCTAACTATAGACTCATTCCTCCGCCTTCCGTTGAAACATGTTCCAGTAGAACAAAGCTCTGCAGTGAGGTTTGTTACTTTTTTTTTTCATATTAACTTTTAAAAGAGCTGATTCTTGTATATTTATAAACCAGCTACTAAAAATTTGATTATATTCTAAAGCGAGAAACACATGGTGGTGTGAGTAATGTATGCGTGTGTGTAAAGGTCAGAGCTCAACATATTTGACCGATTGGTTGCCAAATATTTTCTTACTGTGTTCCTGAATTTTCTTACTAATACTATTACCGTTCTTATCTAGTGAGTATGGTTCTTGTGATTTGTTAGGCTCTGTTAATGGCTATCTACGATGTAATCCGAATTGTCTATGATGAAGAATTACTTATGATCTATGATGTAATTTGAATTGTACCGATTCAACATGTTCTCTTTTCTCAGATTCTTATATGTCAAATATGATGCTCTAATCTAAACACAAATGGTTTTTTGTTTAATTATGCTGATTTATTTCTCCAATCTCTTGGTTCATTGAATTTAACATAGAGATAAAAATGTAAAATGCAGTGTTTTGAATGATAAAAAGGTTTCA
>QLNU02013683.1:0-14499 GCA_006491805.2 Dysdera silvatica
GTGGAATTACACCACCGCTTTTGGCAGCGAACTTTTCCAACCCCCGTCATGCCAAACACACACTTGCCCCTCCCTCTTGAATAAATAGCATGCATTCAGATTTAAATAAACGCATCACTTCATTTAAAAAATACTTTATAGTTTAGCGAACCGGGCCTTAAGCAAGCCAGGACTGTTTCCCTTAATTCTTTGACGTCACACAAATTATTTTCGTAGTCGCAATAGATTTGAAAGAAGTTTCGTCGTTTTGAAAGCTTAACAGGAAGAAACCTATTGCATGATGCTGATGCAGAAGGCCATACACAAATCCGTGCACAAGGACGAGTTTTGAGGGTCAACTCCCCATTCCAACAATATTATTAGTTGTGAATTAAACCTCCTTATTAAGAAAAACATTGTTTTCATCAAAACCCATCCTCTTTTCTTTAAAAACGCCATTTTTTAAAAATTCTGTGCGTGAATCTGCTGATTCAGTAAAAAAAAAAGCTTAAATTTTATATTAATTATTTTTAACATTAATTAATATTAATTATTATTCGCATTTGAAACTTTGTTCGGATTTCGTATTTGTGAATGTGATAGAGCCAATGGGCGAAGCTGTATCGAACAATTAAAACATAAATTCTGGCTGAAACAATAATTCAAAATATGCAAATTCAATCGTTGATGGTCAAATATTTTTTTATTTCAGAAAGTTTTTGTTAACTGATTGTTTGCACAATATTTCTGAATGCGTTTTTCAAAAACCCTTAATGATTTTAGAAATAATTCTGAATATTTTTGATAGTTATAAATGCTGTTTATACCTTTGAATGCTTTTATCAATTTCCACTGCTTTCACAAATTTCGAATGCTTTAATTTTAGAATTAAAAAAAAAACTTCAACTATCTCCAATGTTCTGCTATAAATGTTTATTTTGAAATTAAATTTTATGTAAATCAATAACGCCCAAGGATAATTCGTATTTTCTGAATCTGCTAAAATGGGGAAGATATATAAAATAGTTAAACAGACATAACTTTATAGACCATATCAGGTTAAAAGTAAACTCACATCCTAATGGTTTAAGCATTCTGGTTTAAAGAGGAAATAGTTTCTTTTATGGAAGCATTTATCGAAAACCTTTTGTCCGCATTTTATCGTATCAAATGAAACCTATCCATCATCCTTGGCAATAGAAAATGGCTTCTCCTCATGGCCAACCCTTAATTCTTCCTTTTTGTATTCTTTTAAAAAATGAGAATCATTCTTCCTCAAAATAATGTCAATGCAAAAAAGAATTACTGGCATATAATAACCATTAATAACATATTAAATTCATGCATTTTACCTTCAACTCCCATTATTCAAAGAAAACCTTCAAAAGAACTAAACCTTTTTGTAACTCACTCTCTTATTTAAGTACTTCCCTTTTTTAAGGTTATCAAATTTAAATTTAATTTCCATTAAAGCCATTAATTAACCATGACAAACTAAAGATGTATTACATCGCGCTAACCAAACTCTAAGATTTTTTTTGAATTTAGGATTAAAATTCACAACTCTATATAAAAATCCACATTCTAAACGAAAAGCTAAAATTGCTCGAATTTTAAGACACTTTTTAAACATTTAATGTCAGTAATGCAGATTTTCAAGTAAGACATTATGTAATATTTAAATAAATATAAATTATGAAGAAAAATTTAACATTACATTGCCTTATACTAAAAATAATTACATTAATTAAGAGTCTTGTGTGTCAGAGATTGGGGCTCAGATATGGTAAACTTCTTTCCCATATCGCCAAACGGAAAAAGAGACGTTAGGCCTATAACTTAAAAAAAGTAAATTTTAAGATTTTTACTTGAATTATCTCAAATTTGTATGGATAACACTGTTACAAATTTAAAGTTGTTTATTTGTATGGATAACACTGCTACAAATTTAAAGTTGTTTATTTGTATGGATAACACTGTTACAAATATCACGTGATAAGAAAGCCAAAAGACGGCGGTGTTTAGTTGATGAGCTATTTATATGAAAAAAGAGAGAGGGAGAGAAAATGAGAGAGAGAGAGCGAGAATTTTTTGAAACTTTAAAGTGTGTCTCCTGAAAAATCTTCCCTTTTCAGTTGTCGTTAAGTTATCGACTATTATTCTGGGATAACAATACCCCATATTTTGCATCAGTATCTTGTGTTTGAAGCAGTAAGTATATATTTGCAGAAGCTGGTTTCGTGGTTCGGAAGCGTAAAAAGTGTGGGGAACAGGGTCGGCCGCCGGGGCTTTTGTTTGTATGAGGGCGCCAAACAGAAGTCAAGTTCAAATTTTTTTAATTGATCCAACACTAAAAAATTTCTCTAAAAGGAACAAGTTTAGAGAAATTTTTAGAGACATCTTTAGAGAAATTCTTTCAGAGACTTTTGGCCACTGTTATAGGGCATATGGCTCACTGTGCATCTGTGAAAATCTCCTGTTTTCTCCAGAGTGGTGGGGGGGGGGGGACGCACGCCAAAAAAGCAATCCGTGTCAGGCACCCCGGGTTCAAAATCAACCTCGATCCGCCCCTGGTGGGAAATGTTCCTTCCTGAAAAAGAATTTAGTCAACGTAAACGAGAAGGTAACGATATTGGAAGGGCACGTGTAAAGGGTAAAGCAACAAGCAATTGAATTCCAATAGTGCCGAACATGTGATGTTTTTAATCAATTGATTGGTAATTCTGGATTTGATTCCCAGAGTGTGAGAGAGATTGGAATCCCTCGGAACATTGTAGGTACCGGCACGTCACGACTATAGTAATCTTTAAGCCACAAAGCCTAAACAAATGATGTAAAGGATGTCCTCTTCTTTTTCTCCATTCTTTCTTTAGTCCCTGCGGAACGAGACGTGGTATCTTATCTCCATATCATCATGTCTTTTAGCAGATTCTTCTACTCTCGCCTCATAACTTTTCCTCTTCTTTAATTGCTTCCCACAATTCCCAAGGACAAGTTTAATTACTTCAAAACGAGCTACGTTTAACTGTAAAAAGATGAGAAGAACAACTCGTTTTTAGTAACTTTTAGAGCTATTAAATTTTATACAACTAATCTAAGTTTAACAAGCAGTTGAAAATGAAGCGATAGGTCTTACTGTCGCTTTCTGTTATATATTCATGTACTTTTATTAAGTCAATTATTGGAAATGACACAGAAATATACGCATAGGCCATACATGCAGTCGGAGCCGACGAGTGGGGCCCAACAGCGGCTACAACCCTGGGGCCCGCGCTGGCAAAGACCCATGCTGTGGGGGCCCGGATCTGAAAAATATCTATGCCACTGCCCAGGGAAGAGGTCATGGGGGGGCGGTCGAAATAAGCCTGGGGCTAGCAGTGGCTCTCGGCGTCTCTGATTGTAGTGGTTTATATTAGAGATAGGTGTATTACATTTTTGTTGTAATTTGGTAATACGGAAACTGAATTTTTTAACAGTTGATAGATGAAAGAATTATTAATCATAATATGAAATATTAATTAGAAGCCACTTATTCCAGAAGAATCTGCACGAGAACTCCGCGACAGATTGTAGTAGGACAAAACAAAACCCACCCTACTAATAACTTTAATATATATCAGGACTTGTAAATATGATGCATTTTATGCGAAGGTATTACTTCAGATTCAGAAACTATTTCAAAGATTTCTTTGGAAATTATTTTACGTGTTCTTTCAAGATGCACAAATGTTGAGAAAGGCTGCTACTCAATTTTCTTTGTGGCCTGTTTTGCGCAAACGGTAGTTCAGCGAGTTCTTTAATTACAATATGAACATTGTTAGCTCTTATTCTTTTTTAAAACCATCCACTTTTTCTCAAGCTCATTATCTTTCTCTTCTGTGTAGATTTACGCATGCGCATTTGTATTGTTTTTAAGATGGAACTAATTTACATAGATTAAATCTAAATAAGGCAAAGATAGAATATTTGGGACTAAAACGAATTCATATTTTCTAGGAGATACACTATAATTTCTATATTCCAACTATGGGTTAATCCAATATATTTGGTACTATAGCCATTTTTTCGGCAATATTATGTTTTAAATATATTATTTCAAATTTTATTGTATTGGAAGCACACACACATACACACAGTACCCTTTTTTATGTTCTTAACTCCTATTTGTTATTGTATTTACTTTCTACTTTTCCCTATTAACCAAACAATGGTATAAATATATAAACTCATAAACAGTTCAATGGCGACACCCTACACTGATCAATAGAAACAAATAAAATACAATTTTTATGGTTCAGTTGACGTTATAACATTAATGTTATCGTTTTAACGATTTTAAATAATTGCACCATAAAAATTCTATTTTATTTGTTTCTATATATACTCATGTTTGTAAAAATTGCAACATCATGAAAGACTCGTGTGAATTGAATGAAATTTAATGCACAAATGACCTGTACTGATACAAATAAGTGATTAAAATTACAAAGCAAAAAAATAATATTACACGTCGAAAATCAGTATTTGGTGAAGCCACCACGCGTTGCAATAAGTGATGCTATACGACGTGGCATGGAATCAAACATATGTTGAATGTGTGCCTGAGGAAGAGCATTCCAGATAGCTCGTATGCGACCCCAAAATTCATCTGTAGTAGCTATGAGACGAGGATCACGAGCGAGACGCCGACCAACAAAATCCCACACATGTTCAATTGGCGACATATCCGGCGAGTAGGCAGGCCAAGGAAGAAGCTGTATCTGTTGTGATGAAAAGAAGTATTGAACATTCCTGGCAATATGTAGGTGGTCATTGTCCTGTCAGCTCCGGGAATGTCTTGAAGGGAGGGAACAACTTCGGGCTCCAAATCTTCTTGATGTACCGATTGCTGTTAAGGTTACCCACAGTTCGTAGCAGCTGAACTCGTTGCACCCCAGACCACAACGCTGGGGTTTCGTCCACTATGACGTTGGATAACGCACTCCGGAAGGTGGCGTTCACCGGTATAGCGTCTAACACGGATGCGGCCATCACTGTACCCCAAATTAAAGCGGGATTCATCAGAAAACACCACTTGTTGCCAATCAGCATGCCAGTCTCTATGGCCATGAGCCCATTGTAGCCACAGGCACCGATGGTTGTACGTCAGAGGGATCCTATATAAAGGAACTCTTGCACACAGTCCACGGTGCAATAGAAGCCGACGAATTCATAAAGCACACAATGATACACCTGTAGGAATGCACCAACGTTCTGCTAACTGTCCAGATGAAGCAAAACGGTCCGTCACCGCCATGTGGACCAGGTGTCTATCATCCCGTGCTGATGTCACCTTTCGGCGTCCACTCCCTGATTTCCAAGTTGTCTGGTTCTCTTGAACCCACTGCTTCCACACTCGCATCACTTTACTGCTGTTACGCCGTATACGAGCTGCTATTGCATGATAAGAAAACCCTCCTTCACGAAGGCCGATCATTCGTCCCCGTTCAAACTCCGTAACTTGCTGAAATATCGCCCTCCTTCGTCGTAGAGGCATAGTGGCGTTTCATGTAACGTTTACTACTGGCAGATAACCATACACGCCCCGCTACAGCCCTCTATTTATACGAATCCATCAGCAGTTCAGAGGGCGCTGTTCAGCCCACGCACACGCGATGACTCTGAAATTCTAATCATTTGAATAGCATACCCGAATTTGCATTTCCTGAAAGTTTCAGCACAATCACGTGATTCCTTCATCGTGTTGCAATTTTTACAAACATGAGTTTATTACTTGTTTGCATCTGGATAGTTTCATGTAAGTTTATGTATCTTCTTCAAACATTTCCATAAAACGGACCAAGTGTACAACAATTTGCTTAGGGAAAAATTTAAGGATTTTTTTTAAACATCGTCTGTTTTAAATATTAGCAGAAAGAACAATATGCGCTGGAAAATTCACTGTTATACTTTTTAGTCAACAGATGGCAGCAGTATGCGTCCAGTTTCGCAGCAGTAGTTATACTACTAACCGGAACGACTACAAGCTTCCCGGCTAGACGAAAATTAATATGTTGCGTGGTGATTTTTCCACATGCATTTAGCGGGTTTAAAAAACAACTGAAAGTTCTCCATTTTCATTCACAAAATAATTTTTAGTTAAAATGTGTACAAATTTTTATACAAAGTTTATCATTTCCTTTTATAAACTTTCCAAAAAGGCTACTGATGTCTATACAGTAGAACTTACCCAGTGGCGTACGCAGCGGAGGTTAATGGCGTTGCAACCAGCGGCGCAGCGACGGGGGGAGACCAAGGGGACCGAACCCCCCACCCCAGAGCCTTAAATTAACAAGATAAAAATACTGATTAAAATAAACATATTTACTTTTTCTTATTTTGGTATTTATATTTTTACTTTTTCTCGCACTTTGTGAAAACAAATTTCACTCCACTAAAATTTAATTTTTATATGACAATTCGTTTTTGGTTTGAGGGAAATTCCCTTCGAAAGGGAAAAATTCTTCGGAAAGGAAAATTTCCGCTAGATATAGGTTTAAAAAGAATTTCCTGATGTCGTATGTCTTGTCCTGTTTCGGAAGCACGAGTTGCAAAATTAAACCTCTACGTTATTCGATCCTGGGATATTAAATGTGTTCTTTGACGCCAGTAACTGTATAATGAATAGCAACAAACGTGAGTCATGGGAGAACAGCATATTCAAATCTTCTAAAAGAGAAAAAAAGATAGTGAATGTAATGAAAATAAGTTAAAAAATGTTGAATGCTCTAAAGATGACAGTGCAGAAAAAAATCCAATAGATGTTGAGACATTATTTACACCATCTAAAATCAACTTGAATCCCGATGATGTTGGGTTATTGGTAGGAAAAAAAAGGAAAGGGCTTTTATTACATAGTTGTTATAATAGATCATAAATATAATTAGCTTTAGAGCAATTTTACTAAGTTGTAAAATTTCACAAATAATAATGTAACATAACTATCAAAATTTAAAATCCCGTTAAAGAAATCCCCATGAAAAAAAATTCCGTAAGAAGAAAATGAAATTTTGAGGAAGTTTGATATTACACTTTGCATTCCACTGAAAGACATATTTTGAGGGCTATTTTCCTGTCATTTTTAAAAAAAATCGGACTATCAGAAATACAAAAAATATATTTTTCTAATAACATATCGCTCTTTTTCATATTGCTCGTCTCGAACGTTAAAACCTTCTTTTGAATGTATGGAAACTGACTGAAAATTTTGTTTTTCCATCGACAAATTTTGAAAAGCGGCAACTGAAGTTTCAGTACAATTGGTTCAACAATTGTGAATGGCTTGTCTATTCAAGGAGATGTGATGGTGCATTTTGCAAATATCGCTTTCATTTCTAACCATCAGGAGCTGGAAAATAAGGCCTACGTTTGGGAAAACTAGTGAAAGTACAGTACAGTAATTGGATACATGCAATAGAAGATTTCAAGTAGCACCAGCTTATTAATTAACATGCTAAACGCAAGCTTGATTCTGAAAACTTCTTTGCAATCAAGTCAGGCAAGGAAAATGACATAATCAATGATACAGATAAAAGTATAAATAGGAAAATTATTGAAAATCGACTTATGCTAACTTCTCTGATAAAAACTGATGTTTCGTGATAGCCAAGGTATAACTTACGGGTTATAGGGATGGTGGCTCAATTGGCATTGATTCTTCTGAAGAAATTGCGCAACATGAAATGAACTTTCGCTCTCTTTTAGGAATGCGACGAGAGTGAGGATTATATCCTAAAAACTCAGTGAGTGCGGTAAAAAAAAAGCGACTTACTTAAGTTGGCCTTCTCAAAATGACATCATTACAGAATACAATGTAGTAATTTGAAAAACATCAAAAAATCAATAACGCGAAATATTTCAGCATCCTGGTGAATGAAGCAACTGATGTTTCAAATACCGAACAATTGTCATCATGGGCTCGGTATGTTGATATGAAAAATATAGCAGTACGCGAGGACTTTCTATATTTTGTTCCGATTACAGACATGTCTGGAAAGGGCATAAGTGAAACTATTTTGAAAAAACTAAGGTCAATTGGTGTCGCAACAGAATTTTTTACGTGGTCACGGACACGATCAGCATGAGTTGTGATTTCCATGGAGTAAAATTACATATTAAGAATCATTTTCCAAATGTTCTGTATGTTCATTTTAGCTGCCATTCCTTAAACCTGGCCATATCTGATTAATGTTTTCAACGTTTAGGGAGCGTTCAAGTATTATGTAAACAATATTTTAGCCATTTCAACGCCTCCCTCGGTAAGCAAAAATTAACATTGGTCAAAATAGGAAAATAAACATAACGGCACGCCTTTCCAAAGGTGGTTACGTAATACTTGAAATCTCTTTTATCAAAAACTCTATCGGGACGATAGGTAAGGTGTATAACTTCTTCCATACGCCCAAACGTCAAGCTGTATTAAATAAAATTCATTGAAAATTATTCAAAGAAACTCAAGCAGCCATCCTCAACTAGTTGGATACAACGACATGACGCAATAAACATTTAAACTAAAAATACGATTCAGTTGTGAAGGTCCTTACAGAAATATCATCTACATGAATATATAGAGATTCTTCAAGTAATGCAAGCATTTTGTACAATGAAAGTAATAAGTGTGAATTCTTTATTTCTTTACATATTGTTAAAAAACTATTTTCATATAATTTACCTTTGTCGAAATATTTACAATCTGAAAAAATGATCTTTATAAAGTCATTGGTTACGATGAAGATACACGAGGAGTTATATAGAGTTTAAAGGACAATTCTAAAAAAGTGTGCTCTGTCATTTTTAAAGATGTTGAAAATTTTTCTGAAAATTCTGAAATCCCCATATCAATACAAAGAACTGTAAAATATCAAGCTACACGAATTAACGTCGACTATGATATTCCTGCGACATATTATAGGAGAGCTGCTCTTGTACCATTTATAGATCTTTTCCTAATACAGCTTGATGAAGGATTTGTACAACATAAAAATATATTAGCTTTTTTTTTTTTCAAATCTTATTTCCGAGCAAAACAGCCCACGACCAAGACTTTTCAAAGGAAAATAATGAATCAGTGAAGACGCTATGTTCTCAGTATTCAGAAGATATTGGTCATATGATATGTGAAAATTCGTATGGCGAGTTAAAAATATAGCACAGAAAACTCGAACGACTTCAGAAATATTCAGATTATGCCTTGAAAGCTTTTCATGAATATAAGGAAATTATATTTCCAAGCATACGAAAACTTCTGCAGATAATGATTACACCTCCAGTCATGACTTGTAACGTAGAGAGATCATTCTCCACCTTACGATATTTAAAAAATTTATTTAAGATGTTAAACAGGTGAGGATAGATTAAATGGACTGTATGTGTTATATATCCATAATAAGGACATTAAAGTAAACCCTGAAAAGGTTTTAAATGAAATAGTTAAGAAGCCTAGACAACTTAATATTAAACTTTGAATATTGTATACTTTCATTTATAGAAGTTATCAGTACAGTTCTTATTTAACACAAGTGGTGTTAAATAAATCAATCTACTAGAAAATAAATTGATTTACAGGAAAACGTCTCTCTTAACGAACACCTCTATTCAGAGACCACCCCCCTCAACCATTTTTTCTGGAAACGGATTTTTCGCCTTTCCCATAGACCCAACGCTAAATTTATTTCCATTCAAAGACTACCTCTCTGAGCGACCGCTTTTTCATAGAACTGGCAGTTGTCTCCTTAGGGAGGTTTTACTGTATTTCTATATCTTGTAATTTGACATGCGTAATAAGATACGATGAGGTTTGATCCGTTCCCCCCCCCATAACGAATTCCTGGCTGTGCTACTGGTTGTAACCCCCACTGGGATACGATTTTAATATTTACATACGAATATATGAAGGTATAACTCTAACTCCCTTTATGAGCTTTATCTGTACGCCTATTTGGCGCAGTATAGCCCAGATGCTCTTGCGCCATAAAAAAGCCAAACAATCAATCAATCTATGCCTATGATATGAATCTGGCGGGAATGGGAAAAAATTGAGATAGAGAGTTTTCGGGGTACAGAGGATTCTATATACAATCAACAAAAGTTTGATTGAAGGTATTTTATTAATACGTAATAACAGTGGCGCAGCAATTGAAAAATTATGGGAGTGGGCTGAAGTAGTTTAAAAAATCACGTGATGCGGTGTTAGAGAAAATAATATGTTTTGATATCCTATAAAGAGAATTGAGCCTCCTAAGCCCTCCCCTTGCTTACACCACTGCGTAATTTTATGCGCATTGATATTACTGATTTATATAGGGTAAATCCTGGTTACACGCCGCATGCGGTATAGATCGCGTACCCACCCCCTAGTTCTGAAACGGGCTGTGGGATGACACTGCAAAAAATACCAAATGTGCGCCATTTAGTATTTGAAGCGTGTTTGGTAAAAACATCGTGTTCCTGTGCCTTTTTGTTTTTAAATTAACAAATATATAAGGTGAGTTACAGAGTTTTGTTATGAAATATTTTCGTGTTTTCTAGTATTTTGTATATTACAGCTACGACTTTAACGATGTCAGTAGATTTCTTGTTTGAGCGAAGCATAGTCTTAGTATAGAGTGTTTTGATTATTTCGCCATGTTTGAATTCAAGATCAGGAAGGCGTGGGGTGTGGCATCTATACCTTACAAATTGGTATACATGCCGCAGTTAAAATCAGAAACATACGCCGCGCGTATTCTTTCGGATGTTAATTTTTAGAATTTTTTGTTATTTTGCACCAAATGCCGTTAAATATAATCGCAAATCCTAGCCAAATGTCTCCAATTTAATTATAATTTTCTTTTCTTACAAATCCATAAAAATATCATCAAAGTTTTCAAAAAATCCGCCAAATTCATAAAAAAGCTCTCCAAATTCGTTTTATACCGCCATCATTGGACAGGAAACATCGAACAAACATGCACTTGAGCCGAAAGTGCAAGACCTTGCGGATCCACAGCCATCCACTAATCAAGGTTTGCGTGAAAAGAATATTGTAACTCTATCGAAACATTTGCATGAAATATCTCCAATTTCAAAACTAAATAAAGAAAAAGGGAAAGGCAAAGAAGAAATAGGCAATTGTCTTAACCACTGCCGAAAACAGAAGGCCGTTAAAAGAAAGATTTTAGAAGAAAGTTGGAAAAGAAAGAACTAGAGATAATGAAAGGAAGTAGTATATTTAGTATAGATTATGAATCAAATAGTCATAGTACTAGTTATGAAGTTGATGATATCTCTGGGTTTGATTCCATTGCAATAGAGAAACCAAGAGGTAATCCTAATGAGATGCGTAAAAGAAAGTAAAGTGAAGGTGGGTCATCGCAGACTTTGGATGTGAATACATGCAAGGAATATGAAGAAAATTATCATAACACAACAAAAAGATGCGAATGATTACATTGCGCTATATGTAAGTAAGCGATGGCTACATGCAGAATGTATGATTTTCGATAAGTTTTGTGCCGACAGAGTGAGAGAGAGAATAGATTAAAAAATTAGCCCAGCCTATTTGAAAAAAAAAGTAATTCATATATGTTATTATTTTGTCCATGTTTGTTCCGATTCTGAAAATGAGTTCAAAATAAAAACAGCGAATGTTTTTTGAATTCAGTCAATTTTTTATGTTTTATAAAATCGTAATTTCAGTTATTCTATCTTTTTATAACATAGTTTTTGAATAAACGTATTTGATACGTTGTAAATTCATTCACTATTCGAAACGAGGCAAGCCTTATGGTGCGGCGTAACATCCGACACACTTGGGAGAGATGCCGCAACGAAGGGTGTTAAAAAAGAAATTATAGCGGCTTATTGAATTTTTTGTAGATTATTTTTTACTAATATATATGTTTTTTAAAAGTGTATTAATTATTATGACTAAGTAAATTTCATGTTTGTGCGCCATGGGTCTCAGAATATCGATTTTAAAAAAAGTGAGGCATGTAACCCGGATTTAGCCAATATGAAAATTCAAAATGCATATATAATAGGGAGATACGTAAAAGTTGTCTACCACGAAATCTCCTCTCGCCGCCAAGTCGGCACATATGTGTTGTCATGGAAACAAGTCTTAGCACACCATCAACAAGAGGGTGGTAAAATGTGAATGCATTTCTTCAAGCTCTATCCAATGAAAATGAGCTAAAGTTTTTTCCCACGCCAAAAGAAAGGCGCAAAACTATAAACACAGCGCTACTAGTTCAGCTAACCATTCCGTGCTGACTTGCATAATCAACAACAACAAATAGGCGCAAATTTAGCGCCGAAAAGAGATATCGTAGTAGATGAGCGTAGGTCTTACTGTAAAAAATCAAATGCAGAGACATCGATGTTAATAATTCAGGAGATTTCTTAACAGTTTCCTAGACATAATTTTGACGGAAAATGTAACACATTTTATTTAATTTTGGTTACATATAAAGTCCATTTTAAAAACAGTGCTTGTATATTAAGGTTTAACAGTATTATCGTTTTTTCCCAATTATTTGAATTTAGCTGATTAAAATTCAGATGGCGTCCATGCATTTGTGCTTGATGCTTTGCCTTAAAAACCCTGTTTATTTCCCTTTAGCGTTAATTCTTTTAACACTAAACCTACCACGCGTAGTCAAATGACCGTTTTTGAAATTTCGTTTAGAATTTCTTGTATACAACGTTACTGTATCGCTATGTAACTTATTGACTTTTCCTATAATATACATACAACCCATTTTTCAATATTCACAACTTTCTTTATTGTTTACTTTCCGAAAAAATTTCATAGCATGTCTAGTCTACCACGAGCGGTCATTTGACCATTTGAACAATTCATGTTATTTACGACTATATTCTTCGGAAAGCGCACTCCTGAAGTTGTTTTACGAGTCCACAATGTAATTGTGGATCTACAGTGTAAACAAACGCGCGATTGGAACAAATGCCTAGCTTTCTTTGTACGACAGTACGGTCTTGCGATCCGAACAGAGAGCATCAAAATTTCACAGAGTGTATAATAGAGATTATTACGTGTTATAAGTGCTAGTTTCAACAAAGTGAACAGAGCCAACAATATTTTGTGGTATGATTTACATTTGAATTTTTTTTTATTTATGTTCTCAATGTTTTTGTCCCCGTTTGATTTATATTTTGATATTTTAGTTTTTACTTTATCATTTGTATATTCATCCCCAAAAATGTCAAGACATTCGAGGAATATCAATTTATTAGACAAAATAAATAATATCGACGAGGATTGTTCGGAAGATGACCAAGAAGTTTCCGATATTGATAATGATACAGCGGAAAATAATTGTGACTTATTGGACAGCGATACGGACGAAGAGAATATTTTGAATACACGAAGAGGACAAAAAAGGAAGAGATTTATAGTTAGTTCCGAAAGTGAAAATGAGGAAGAGATTGAAACTACTACGGACGGAACTGTTTGGCAAAAAATAAAAGAAGGGTCTAATCGCGGAAGAGCACCGATTTATAATATTTTCAAGGAAATATCAGGACCGACAGGATACGCTAAACGAAATATTATAAAGGGCAGAGTTGAGTCGGCATTTTCCTTGATTATTGATCATAACATGATTGAACATGTAAGAAAATATACGGAATTAGAGGCATTTGGAGTGTTGAAAACGAAACAGAATTTATCTATTGCAAAATTATATGCATTTATTGGACTTCTATATGCACGCGGCGCACGTGAGGCTAAAAATATGGATCTATCATATTTATGGAACAAGAAATGGGGTCCGTCATTTTTCTCGACAACTATGAGTCGAAATGACTTTACAGAAATCATGAGGTTTATTCGGTTTGACAACAGAAATCAACGAAGCCAACGCTTACAAGACGATAAGTTCGCTTTGATCTCTGAAGTTTGGTACAAATTTATCGAAACCAGTCAAAACTGTTATAAACCAGGAGCATATCTTTCTATAGATGAACAATTGTTTCCAACAAAAGCACTTTGTAGATTTACTCAATACATGCCCAATAAACCGGACAAATTTGGCATAAAATTCTGGTTGGCTTCCGATGTAAGTAGTAAGTATATAGTAAACGGCTTTCCATATTTGGGAAAAGATGAAGGAAGAGAATCATCGGTCCCACTTGGGGAGTTTGTAACTTTGAAATTAGCAGAACCATATACGGGCCATGGGAGAAATATAACAACTGACAATTTTTTTACAAGCGTGTCATTAGCGAGTAAACTTCAAGCAAAAAAAAACTACGCTTATTGGAACTATTCGCAGAAATAAAAGAGAGCTACCAAAATTAGCGAGACAGGCAAAGGATAGTATGACACGCTTCTCAACAATATTATACAAATCGAATGATTTTATTCTTATAATTTACAAAGCTAAACCCAATAAAAAAGTATTGATACTTAGTTCAATGCATTCATCCGTTGAAATTGAAAAAGTGACACCCGTATACCAGAGACAATTAGATTTTACA
>QLNU02013688.1:0-17586 GCA_006491805.2 Dysdera silvatica
ATGTCAAAAATATTAAAATATATAACATAAACAAATAATGTAACTACGTAAATTAATTTTCAAAATTTGATGGGAAAATTCTCAGAACATATTTGTTTGCAAAAAGTGCAATAATAATAAAAATAATTATGTTAACATGACTATTGCTATTCGTATTGAACTATTTCTTTTATTTTATATATAGCTTCTCCTTGCACTTTTTAATTACTTTCTTTGTATCTGTCTGTGATATCCACGCTAGTGTCATTTGAACATATATTTCCATTACCTTTAAGGCATTCAGATGTATAATTTACGTAAATAGAATATAATAACGGGCTAATATTTGATCCCTGTGGGATACCATATCTATCTACCAGGTCATCAGATTTTCATCATCAATATGTATCACTTGTTTTTTGTTTGTAATATAGTTTCTTATTATATTATTTATTTTGCATCTTAGTCCCTAATATTTTAATTTTTAAGGCAGTATCTCTCTAATATGTCAAGGCCGTACTGAGATCGAAAAAATTCCAATTTCTTTGTTCTTAAATGTCTCTTTCAGTATTCCCACAGTTCTCAATAGTGGCTCCTCTTTGGATCTGCCGTCTCTGAAATCGTATTGATGTTTATGCAAAATATTAAATTTATTACGAAATTGCATTATCCTTTTGTATAATAACTTTTTAACTGTTTTCGAAAATACTGATTTAATAGTATGGGTTTATAATTTTCAATTCTTTCCTTATTTCCTTTTTTGATAATTGGTACTATTTTTGCCACTTTCATCTCACCTGGGATTATTTCAATGGTTAAAGGTTCATTGGAGATTATTAATAATGATTTAACTCAGGGGTTTCCAACATGCGGCCGGCGGGCCATAATCCGGCTCGCAACAACTGTTTAGAATTAAAAAAAAAAAAATCCAAAACAAAAATTTTAGATTTTTTTTTTTTCAGAAAAACCGCAGGCAGCATGGTGTAGCTGCTGCTGCTGATTTTTTTTTTTTCGTTTTTTTGCTTTACAGGAAATCACTGGCCCGTAAGAACCGTGAAAAATTTTTAAGTGGCCCGCTGCCCCAAAAGATTTGACAACCCTGGTTTAGCTAATAGGACAGCACATTCTCTTACTGTTTTTCAATGCATTTTATTTCACTACCTGGTCCTTTATTTATATTTACTTTTCTTAACTCACCAACAATTCAACGTATTCTATATTTTCTACATACACAGTTTGGCATCATGTTCCATATATTCTCTAAATTTTGCATTAATACCCTTATTTACAACAATTTTATTTGAGCAAGTTTTACAAAATATTTATTGATTATAGGAGATACTTTATTTTTATCTGTAATTAGTTCATCTTGAATTTTAATTGTTTCATTCCCCCTTTCTTTTCCTTTTTCTTTACCAATGTTTTATTTAAATTTGTTTATTTTTTCTTTATATCAATCATGATTAAATTCTTTGTAAAGAACCCCTTTTACTTTTTCGTATCGTTTTAGTTATTACATTTCTTACATTTTTAATTTTTTTAAGGTATTTATTTCATTATTTTATTCCAATAAACCTACTACACAGTCTATTTCTTAATCTTACATTATTAATTATTTCCCTATCAAGGCGTCTCTTTGTGTGCATCCTGTTTTTTACATATTTCCATGTGAAATATCTTTCATATACTTCTTTGATCTTATCTGCGAATATTGCGTATACAGTAGAACAAATTTGTGCTTTGGCACCTTTCCTTCGTCGCCAACATTATCATTTATGTATATTCTTCTACGGAACTTAAATCGAAACCAAAGTGTGCGCAATGTTCCATTTTATAAAACTGTGATAATTCAGTGTACATAACATACATTTCTAATATTGTTTTTAGGACTAAAACAGCGGTCGCCAACCGGTGGTCCAAAGACCACTGGTGGCCGGCAGCAAAATCTGGACATTATTTGCATTTTTAATGTTTTATCAGTAATAAAACAAAAATAATATTTTAAGAAATTCTCATATTCTGAATGACAATTTCCACCTTTATATTGCACTAAATTCACGAAATGTGGTCTGTAGGATTTAAAATTATGGATTTAGTGGTCTGTGAGATCCGAAAGGTTGGCGACCGTTGGTTTAAAAGGTATGGTAATATTGAGAATATCAATACAATAAAACAAAACAAAACTTTTCAGCATTTTAATTCATAGCCAGTTTGGAAAGTTATATGTGAGTTTATATAACAGGTATATAAAGCCCAGCTTGATGACAATATTATGTCTTTTGCATTTTATACTACCACTAGTGCTGGTAACATCCGTTCAAATTGTTGTCTTGTAAGCACAATAAATATAGACATTTGCTTACCGTACTTTTAGTACTCATATGCAAAAATATTATATTAATTAATGTCTATAATAATAGTTTAAAGTAAAAATAGTTATTTTATTATAAAACAGATCATATAATTTATTAATGATTCTCCAATAAAATCAAGTATTTGAATTTAAATTTCGCTTATAAGATATTGTCTTGAAAAAACACAATAAACTAACAAAATTAAAAATAATATATAACAGGGTTGTTCAACCTTTGTAGGCAGCGGGCCACTTAAAATATTTTCACGAATCTCGCGGGCCAGCGGTTTCAGCGAGTCGTAAAAAAAAAAACTTACTAAAGGTATTCTTTACAGTTTCTTTTGACTATTTCTTTGTTCAACTACCATATGGAAATGTGTTTCCCATGCATGCTGTCCTAGCGGTTTTTCCTTATTTCTGAAAAAATAAAATAAAATTTTTGTTTTGGGAATTTTTATTTTATTCCAAGCAGTTGTCAGCGGGCCGGATTGTGTCTCCCGGGCCGTATATGGGACAACCCTGATATATAAAGACCTTTAAAGTTTATATTATGTAAAGGACATCATTCGTCAAAATACTTGCTTTACTATATGTACAAATTATTATATACTCAAACTAATTGATTACAGAGGCAGTCTCCACTTTAAACGATTTTTTGAGATTGTCGATAAAGTACTCTTTCCAACCTCGAGTCTTACAATAAATTCTGTTTTATTCAACTTTGCATAATTTATATTGTTCAGAATTTCTATATTTTTTTTTCTAAATGTGACGACTTCTGTGTTTTGCAATTCATTTTTACACTTAAACCTTGAATGAATCCAGCATAACATACACGTCAGAATAAACCGTCTCTTGACTGTCTAATAGTGTGAATTTAGGGGTGATGAAAATAAAACCCAGAAATCATTCTACCTTGGTTAAAGTGACCTAGTCACTCAAATCCTGTAGAGATAATAAAACGAAGTTATCTTCTTTAAAAGACAACATTATTTTGTCAGCTTTTGGAATTAAAAAAAAATTGCATCGAGAAAATTAGAAAAGCGCGTTTAATTCGTATTAAGGGGTGGAAATTTTCAAAAGTCCATTGATTATTATTTTGTGCTAAACAGTATTTCATGTTAACCATATCCGTGTTAGAAAAGCTAAAGAACAGGAATGCTTGCACAATTTGATGAGGATTTCAGTAGCAGTTTGCGTTAAAAGTAATTCACGTTGACGACTGTAACAGCGTTTGGGATTCTAATCCAGATCGACATTAGATGAAAGCCGTCCATTCTAAAATCTATTCTTATGGTTAAAACAACCACTTTATTTCAATTTGCTGCGTGTGGTGGTGCTGCTGAATTGTGATCCCATGTCAACCGACACTAATTCGAAGCACACAAAATCAAGATACTCGTTCTCAGTAACGCAGAAATTAAAAACTCGTGGGGTGGATACTCAAGTGGCTATGTGGGACTCAAGTGGCTGTGGGGGACTCAAGTGGCTATGGGGGACTCAAGTGCCAATAGGGAGCTCAAGTGGCTTTAAGTAAGATTATATGATGGGGGCTGTAGCGTATCAACGAATTTTGGTAACGCACGAAGGTATCCAGTGACGAGGCGTTTTTGGTGCTTTTTCTTGTTTATTAGTACACGCACACACATACAGCTATATACATATTTAAATGCTACTTATACAAAAGCATTTGTCGGTGACAGGAATACGAAACAATTCAGAGGAGGGATTCCAATCCGCTCCTATACCAGACAGGGATAATACGCCGCTCTGTACATGAGTTCTTAGTTGATAGGCGAGTTAAGAAAATACATAACTGTTTACGAAGCGTAAAACAGGGTGCGATTTAATGACTTCAGGGCGAAGTCTCGAACACACTAAAATTTTGCACGTTTTAGAGTTTTGTCCAAATTTTGGTGGGAAGAGTTACACGGAAAGTAGAACTGTTATTGGTTGAAGAAATCTGTGCAAGCATATTAAGATGAATTTCAGGTGCAGTTGGGTCTTCTGGACATCATTCGGCAAGAGGCAATAAAAGAGCTTGAGGCGTCGACAGGATTCAAGTCCAGACCATTCCTACTGTCAAACTTTGGAATTTTATGGTTTCTGTAGTGTCTAGAGAAGAAGCGCTTGAGTAGCGATTTATGTTATTGAGAAAAGGATCCGCATGACATCCGTTGTGTGGTCCTTTCTTGATCTCTGAACTATTTCAGGAAAACTTGGAAATTTAGGAAATGGTGAAAGATTTTGAGAGAAGGAGTCACATAGGCAGATGTTTCTATTAATTCGAAAAGAAGAGAGGTATTCCGAACTAATCTTCGAGGAAAAGTATACAAATTTAGTTTGTCAAATTTAAAGTGCAGCATTAGATGCTACAGGGCCTTTGAGGAAATAATGTATTTTAAAGTCTAATGGGGGCTTGAGCTCCCGAGGACTTCCCTTTCCTGCGCCACTGCTTGTTACTGCAGAATAAGGAAACTATATGTCAGTAAACCACCAAAAGTAGAAGCAATGAAGGTACTGTCGAGGTTGAATATGCACCATGCAGTAAGTACCAATGCTTCGTTTCTAAGCAAAATGTTAGACAACATCTTGTAAACAAGTTTTGAATTCTCTTCTGGGCCAGATAATTGTAGAATTTGGAGATACACTTGGGTTCTGAGATCCTTATCCATTTGATTAAGATATGAAGCTGACAGGGAAATCGATAAATAAGAAAAGACATGAGCAATGATGGCGCAGCCTCTGTAGAACTTGTAAATGTCACCTTCGAAATGTCCTAGGGCGAAGGCCACAGCCACGAACATAAACATACAGTTTACAATTAGCAAAAGAAATATGGGCAAAGACATGACTTCGTTCATCAGTACGACAGCCTCCGTAACATCTTTGTACATTGCAGAGAACTTGAATATTTCTCTTCTAAAACGAACATTTTCTGTCTGACTGTTGTGGTCGACAATGATACCCAAACTGTGGCCAAGCATCCGTTTCAGTAAGATGCAGAGAAATACATACAGCATCGTGACAAGACTGGGAATGAAAAGTGTGAAGAATATTAGCAGAAATTCTAACATGCAAATGCCGATTGCATACATAACAGCCGATTCGAAATCATCACTATCGAAGACCCAAAACTTGTTTTCAGTTTTATGAGTTAACCACGTACTTAATACACCACCTAGTATTGAAAAGGTCAGCCAAACGAGCGTGCAAACATAGATTAACTTTCTCATGGTTGCAACGTTTGATAATTTCTCATACTTTTGAAGATTAGAGCTGAATTTCTTGAACAATGCTTTTAACTGCCATCTTTTCCTGTACAACGACTGCCAGATACTAAGGAACAGGAAAAATGATATGGCCAGTGCTAATTCTATGGCCCATTCGCGAGAGTTGTGGCTCAAAAAACTGTGGACCATGGCTGTCAATGCATAGCTAAATATAAAGTGGAATGCGACACATCCCACTATAGATAATATGATATTCACATATTTCCGTTTGCTTACGCAGCTTGGATCGTATAGGCCGAGAGTGGCAAAAGCAACTAAAAGAGGTTTAAATTCGATCTCAACTTGCTCCATTGCCATTTTAAAAGACGCCTTTCAATATGATAGAAATCTTGTTCAGAGGTTTCGATACTTTAGCTCATTGATAACGAAAACCTTAGCTTATGCTCATGTCTAGCGAATGAAAGTGATAACACTGACAGGCCGTCTGAATGCTTTCTATTAAAAATGATGTGCAGCCCGCAGAAAATCGATGCCCTCCCAATGGAAAGTAATAAGTTTTTGCAAAGAGTTATTTGCGACATGATGAGAGTCGGTGCTTGTTTTTTCATTGTGTATTTTACCATTAGCTAATGGCATGATCGTAGTTTGCTGAACAACCATTCTAAGTCGGGCATTCAGCGTGTTATTGACTTAACAGAAGACTTGATGAATAGAACAAAACTGTGCTTTTATAAAGTAGAGTGGAAATTGTTTGTAGCAACTTCCAAGGGAAAAACCTCAAATTCGGTCATTATAACCGTTATAAGCTATAATTTTTTAAATTATACTATCGGGCGGCGCTAAATGGGTAATGTAGGGGGTGCAAAGAACTTCGGCTACAGGATCCAAGGTCGGAAAAAAAAGATAGAACGGATTTTTTATTAATTAAAAAATATAACAAACTTTTTTTTTTTTAAATACTGTTAGTATGACCACCAAATAACTACAACCGCACACTATTTTGATACCTAATTAATCGAAATTTAGCTAAGTTTATTATAAGATTATTATTTATTATAAGAATATTCAAAATATACACTACTGGCCATTAAAATTGCTCCATCAGGAAGGTGTCACTACACACATGTGAAATTTGCATGATAGATAGAACATGTAAGGTATTATTACCCTTCACAGGGATAACACAATTGCCAAATATGGTCAACACAGAAAAGCCTCCGGGGCGAGATTTTTGTGAGTTTTCACGGGGGAATTTATTATACAATAATTTCTGCCACCCACGTATTGATTACAGCTCTAGTTTGAGCTATAATCTATGCGTGGGTGGCAGAAATTATTGTATAGATAGAACATGCTGTGATATGCAAACGATTAGATTTTCAGGTCTGGCTCACTCCTTTCTAGAATTTAAAATATCCAAATTTGCAAATAAAGTCGGTGCAGGTAACATAGTTGCATACAACAATATGTATGTAGCTCTGAATTTTCTTAAAATTTAAAGAACGTATTATATCACCACCAGGGGCGTGCACTCTATAGAAACAAAGTAAGCAGTGCTTGTCTAATATTAATTTAAAACACATTTCTATTTTCCTAATCATAAAGGTTCAGCAAAAATCGTGTTTGTCTAACTGAAATTTTATGCGAGGTCAAATTAACTTTTTGCAGTATTTTTGTTGATTGGGGGCGCCACACTGTGATGGAGGGTTTATGACGCGGTACAAAAGCAAACTTGATGCTTGCCAACTATGGGCATTTCAATGTAGCATTTTATTATTATCGTATTTAATTTTCTACGTCATCGTGTTTTCTGCTTGAAATCTGTAAATGTGTTAAATTAAGAATCAATTAAATTTATAAATACGGATTATTTTAACTTTGTAAGTCTCATAAGCGCGAAATAATTTTAATGAGAGAAACACTGTTGAAAGTTCTTATGACGATAATGCTGCCATCTATAATATCATTAACGAGAACTGAAACGACACAAAGCAAAAATAACTGTATTGGTTGCCTAAACTAAAATATCACCGCCTTTTCAGTCATCCCCCTACTAGCACTGGCGGATCCAGCGAGGGACGGAGTGGAAGATCGCCCCCCGTCATGTTTAAATAGGAAAAAAATAAAAACGATGAAGAATATTTTATGTGTTGTTTGTTACTACCGTAATAAACTAAAATCTTACACCAAAGTCTCCAAGCCTTGGAGAAATGCAATCTAGACGTTTTTCCATGAATCTACAAGCTATTCGCCTTTCAAACTGCATTTTCAGTTGGTGTTGCTTCCGCAGAACGTAGTTTTTTATTCTTGAAACGTCGTTAAACTTGGCTTCGAACGCTTATAACAGAAGAGACATTTAACACACACACCCACAGAGACATTCATATTGATGTAAATAAAGTGATTGACAAATTTTCAAAGAAACCAAGATGGCTCGACTTTGCATTATAAACTTCAAGTTTTTTAAAAACTTGTTTGTCAAAAAAAAGAAAGTAATAATAATAATAATTACAACCTTTTTGTAGTTTAAATTTAAACTTGTTCTATTAATTACATTGTAAATTATCGTTTTTGGTTATTGTATATGTGTCCTTTACTAGATTATCTTTCAATCAATTTTTTTTAGGATCCAAGGTTTTTTCAGCTTTGCTACATTAGTGGAAATGTTTAATGATATTTTTGAAATTAAAATTTTAATAGTATTCCTCAATGGTGTGTGTGGGGGGGGACGAATTACATCTTTCACCCCTCCTCATCCGAGATTGAGGGGCGAAAACCCTTGTTGGCACGTGCCCGAATAAAGCCAATATTTGAAGTTCGCGGTTTTTTACCTTGATAATCATTAGTATGGAAAAAAAATCAACGGACCTTTAGTTATAAGCTTATGTCAAACCTTGATCGAAACCGGATGTAACGAGAAAAAATGGCGGTTCCTTCATACTCACTGTAAATGGGTTCGATTATTCTCCCAAAATATATCGATTCGTTTTGGACCCAGATATATCGATTCGTTTTGGACCCAGATATACCAAATTTTACCAAATTTTACCAAAAGTGTACCAAATTTTGAAAATTAATTTACGTAGTTACATTATTTGTTTATGTTATATATTTTAATATTTTTGACATCACCTTGAAGTAGTGCAAATATTGGAATCATGCCAGTTTCCTATATAAAAAATATGATAATAATATATACAGTAAAACCCTCTCTACAACAATATCACACGGACCGAGAAAAATTACCGTTGTAGAGGGATTTATCGTTATATCGGATATCGTTGTAGGAATGTTTTACTGTATGACGATCCCCTTGGCGACGTTTTTCAACATCACCAAAACGAACGTCGAAACAGAGCCCCGTCCTGGAGTCGTAATAAAAATCCCTCACGAAAAACTCACAAAAAAAAAACTAGCCCCAATGGCTTTGTGTGCTGATCATTATTTGGCAATCATGTGTTGGTAATGTGTGCATGAGAAGGGTAATAATATCTTACATCCTCATATACGGAGAGAGTGAATGTTGTTCCTGTCCTCGTTAATCCAGCGATCAAGGCACTCCGGGCTCCACGGGGGGGACCCAGGTTCGACTCCAGGACAGGAATGATTTTTTTCTCCTGTAAGGAAAAAAACTCTAATATGAGCTTAAACGTGGGTGTCAAATTTATTAATAGTAATAAAAATCCCCTACGAAAAACTCGCCCTGGTGGCTTTGTGTGTGACCATTATTTGGCAATTGTGTTATCCCTGTGAAGGGTAATAATATCTTACATCATTTCTATGAAGCTTTTGTTAGGACAGCACAGTAGGGTCGTTAGACTGAGGTGGTCGTTAAGGAGAATGTGTTATGGAGGGAGTTCATTGTAAAACTTAACAATTTTTTGACTACTTTGTATTTTAGAAAACTTAAACGCTTCAGATCTTGGGAAAAAGCACAAAAACCAGAATTATATCGTAAAATAAGTTACGTTATAAAAGCGATTGCCCTTACTAAATATATTAACTCTTTTGTTAAATCAATAACACGTCAATGTCTAACTTACAATAGCTGGGCTGCAGGCTACGACATTGCCGTCAGCTAATGGCTAAGTACACAACGAAGGCACAGCCGCTGACACCAATCTACAAGCAACTCGCTTTATAAACACATTAAACGATTAACTCATTATTTTCAAATGGGAGGACATCCTTTCTTTTCAGGTTTTCGTTCGATAGAGAGCATTCAAGTTGTCCATTAGTTTTATTATATTGGTTCGTTGAAAATGGATAAAGATTATAATTTACGTTGTCAAGCAGCTAAAAAGTAAAACACTGTCGATAGCATAATTTCTTTCACAACAGACGTTTTTGGAAACTGCAATGGAGAAAGTTGAAGCCGAGTTTAAACCACTATTGGTCGCTTTTGCAACTCTTGGCATACATGATCCAAGTTGCATAAGCAGACGAAAATATCTAAATATTATACTTTCGAGAGCAGGATGTTTTATAATCCACTTTACATTTGGATACGCATTACTGGCCATGCTCTACGTATTCTTGAAGCAAAATTCCCGAGAATGGACCACAGAAATAGCTATGGCAATATCGTTTTTCCTGTTCCTCAGTATGTGGAACACGCTGTTCTGGAAAAGAGTTCACTTAAAAGCGTTGTTCCAAAAGTGCAACTTTATTCTTCAAAAATACGAGAGATTAGCAAATGTTATCATCATGAGAAAGATGATCTGTGTTTATATGCTTTTTGGGTTCATCTTTTCAATAACGAATGCTGTGCTAAATGTGTGGTTAACTCATGAAGCTGAAGACATACAAAATGAAGCACGGTTTTGGACCTTTGATGTTGATGGTTTCGAATCTGCCGTTATATACAGAATTTGTATTTATATAGTACAATTTCTACTTACATTTTTCACACTTCTCATTCCCAGTCTTGTCACGATATTATACACATTTCTCTGCATCTTGCTGAAACGGATGCTTGGACAAAGCTTGAAGACCATTGCCATCGATAACATTCGAACGGAAAATGTCCCTCCCGGAAGAAAAATCATGGAATTTTCAGCGATGTACAAGGATGTTGCGGAAGCTGTCGAACTGATGAACGATGCCATGTCTCTGTCCATTTTTCTTTTGCTAATTTTAGACTTTATGTTTATGTTTGTGGGTGTGGCCATCGTTCTGGGATATTTCAAGGATCACCCTAGCACAACCTACAGGTTCTACAGAGGCTGTGCCATTGTTGTTCAGGTCTTTTCGTATTTATCAATTTCTCTGACAGCCTCATCTCTTAACCAACTGGACAAAGATCTCAGAGCTCAAGTCTATCTCCGAATTCTACAAATCTCTAGACGAGAAGAGTATCCAAAACGTGTATGTAAGACGCTATCTAACATTTTGTTTGGAAACAGGACATTGGTACTCACTGCATGGTGCATATTCAACCTCGACAGTACATTCATTGCTTCTACTTTTGGTGGTTTACTGACATATAGCTTCCTCTTCCTTCGGTAACTTTTCCCAACTATGTTATTTCTGGGTTAATGTCGGATTTAGGAATGAGATAATAATACAACAGCAGCAGCTCTGAATGAACAAGCTGATTCTTTTTTCTTTAAAAAAAATCTAAAGCTAGGTTTTAGAAGGGACACTAAAATATATTTTGCCCATGAATGCCCTCGTCCGATCCTGACGGATTCCTTTTGAAACACGGTTAATTCCATGTAAAATGTTTAACAACTTCGCAAGTGTGCATTAAATATAAAATGAAATGTTTATTCGATGTAACTTTCAGGTTTTAAGGTAAAGCAACAAACCCTTCCATGACCCATACGTTATTTAGAAGAGTTGAGTTATACTATTTACCTTCTATTATTTATTTCTTAAGTAAAACAAGTGTGTTCACGATGTAGAAGGTTCTCCACCTTTATGAGGCAGCAGCCCGGTGAATACTATAAGATGAGGATCAGGTCCCGATTTACTCATAAACACCTTTCAATTTTTAAAAGTTCATACATTAAACTATCATAAACATGAAAGGTTAATTATGGTATAATCATAAAGGGTATCAATAAACTCCTTCTATTGATGTACACTTTGCTTATACACTTTCTTGCTGATTGGTCGCTGGCATTTGCAACACGGATGTTACATCATTTGGTTTTAAGAACAGAGGATGTACCATATATTATTGTAATCAGCTTGCAGGCATTGTTTATGACAGGTCGTATAGAGCAGTATACGCTTTCTCGAATGCTAAAAGATTTCGATGTGTGAAAATGTGCGGTTGCTCCTGAGGCTTTCACCCCGGTGTCCCCCCCATACTAGGGCCGCTGGTATTATCTACTTCAACAATTTACTTAAACTGCCATGAAACCGACACTTGGCTATCATCTGTTTAGCCAAAAGGCTAGAATTGGAAGTTAAAAATTATAAACTAAATATATTTTTAAACGTAAATGTTTTTGGAAATACAAAATTTTATGAAATTGATATTTTCGATACAAAATACAAATGTATCGAAAATACGTATTTCAAATACATGTATTTGGTCAACTCTGTCTTAATGGCATTTGAAACGGCGATTGGTCTTAGTTTCGTATTAACAGATTTTTTTTTTTGCTATATTGGTAGGAGAATCTACTGTAGTCACTGGCGTATGCAGGGGGTGTTGGTGTGGGTTGTAACCCCCATTGCAATTAAATTTTGTATATTGAACATAGGAACATGTCAGTTGTAGCTATATAACCCTCCACTAAGCCCCCCCTTACAAACTTTCTGTGTACGCCTATGATTGTAGTAGTCTTGTATTGGTCATTTCTGTCACAAAGGAATCGTATTAGACAAGGGAGACTGCTAGAGAATCCTTCCTGAGAACTTGCTAGAGTTTAGTACAGGGATGGGGAACCTTTTCGTGTTGGAAGATTGCATTAACTTAGCTGTTAATGTTAGAAGGCTGATTTAAGTTAGCTATAATGCATGAAGGCCGGGTTTTGAGTGTGTGGGTCAATCAAGGAAGATTCTGTTAAATCTTTTGCTACTCTTTTATAATTTACTTAGATTATTTTTAAACATTTTAAGGTTATAATGCAAATTAAAAAGACGAGCAGAATCATATTGACAAAAACAAAAGGATTTTTCTACAAAATTTTAATTCGGTCAAAAAGCCGCACCTACAGGCCTCGAAGTTCGCATGTAGCCTGAAGGCCACGGGCTCCCCACCCCTTGGTCTAGCAAGCGCACGGAAGGAATTCTCGTCAGTGTATGTTTCTCTCGTTTGAGAAAACTGCATTACGAGCTGCACGATTTGAATTCCACATTCATTCGTTATGTTAATCCATGCTGCAAAAAGAACGGCAGTAATAAAAATAAAATGCGCCGCAAACAGGGTGTCCACCCAAAGTCAATTTCAAACTTCCCTGACTTTTCCAGGTTTCCAGACGAAATCTTAATCGATTTTCAGTCACTAATTACAGTAAATAACACACAACGCACTAAAATTTACATAATTAAAATAAGTTTTAAGGCCATAAATTCCATTAATGTAAACCCCAAAGCCATTTATAACTCAATTACAGTGAATTTACAAATTCAAAAACTGCATTAAAAAGTGTATTTCTTTACACTAAAAACTTGCACTAATTAAATATTTACAGCAATATTTCCATTTGGCTCTTTTTGAGTTTGTTATAAAAGAGTTTATAATCGCAAAGCTTCATCTCTGACGCTTCATTTTCTATTTCATTTCAAATGTGTACGACTAAGGCAAAGGAGATTGGTATAATCAAAATTACTTACAGATTGGATAATTTAGCTAAAAACACTTTTTGTTTTTCAAGTTTTAGTTACATATTTGGCAAACATTTTCTCCTGAGAAATATATAGTCTTAATAATTTTATATAAATTATATTAGTTTTGGTGCAAAATGGTAATTTTTGGAAGAAGTTTAGTCAAAAGTACAAGTTTTTCAAATTTTTCAGTAGGCAATGTTCACCTTGACTGTTAATAATAAATCTATTCGTTTTAAAATACAGGACATAAGAATTTCGTGCCTGCAAAAAATTTAGATACATATTTATTCATTCGTATTGCACATATATGGACATTTTGAGATCTTTTAGTGCATATTATCATGATATTTTGCTGGTTTTTTAGAGTGGCCGGGCTCTAACCATAACTGTAGTTTCACGATGTGTAACTAAATAAATGGAATTAGAATTAAATGAATATAATAGCGGAAACCCACAATAATGCCATTTCTCTAATAAAAAGCTGAGGAGAAGAACGACTTTGATTTGACTCTAGGCACTCATTTTAATACTTATCATCTGTGCATATATATACAGTCCAACTTCCATAAGTCGAACCTCCAGGGAAGCAGGCAAAACTTCAAGTTATAGAATAATTAATTCATTACTACACTTGAATTCAATAATACGTTTTAAAATCATTCAAAATGCTGTAATTGCTGTAAACTGTGATTAAAAGGAAGTTTAACACGTACATATCTGTAAAAATGATATTTTATTAAAAAAAATTTTAATTTTTCCTTGCCGTTGCGATGCAAAAATTTCACTTAGAACGTGAGTCTCTAAATCAACGATAGTCTTAAAAATATTTTCAGACATTGATTTGCAAGATTCAACAAAGGATCTTAATATGTCGATTACAGAAAAAGTGTCCCTTTAAAAGCGGGAACAGGAGGTGAATTCTGTACCTCGTCATCATCGTCAATAGGTGTCTCCTGAATATATATATATACATATACATTGGTCATGTTATGCATAGAACAAGAAATTTTTGATAAAGTAGATACTTCAAAAATAATTAATGAATTTTCCAAAGAGAAATCAAGACAAAAATTCATATAGAAAACATTTTTTAAGCACCCGGTCCTATAGAAACAATATGGCATTGGCATCTATCGATAATTTAAAACACATTTCTAATTTCCTATAATCATAAAGGTTCAGCAAAAACGTGTTTATCTAACTGAAATTTTATCCGAGGTCAAATTAATTTTTTGCAATATTTTTGTCGAATGAGGGCGCCACACTCTGACGGCGGGTTTATGACACGGTTCAGAAGCAAACTTGATGCTTGCTTTATGTTAACTATGGGCATTTCTACGTGAGCATTTTATTATTATCGTATTTAATTTTCAACGTAATCGTGTTTTCTGCTTGAAATATGTAAGTGTGTTAAATTAAGAATCAATTAAATTTATAAATACGAATTATTTTAACTTTGTAAGCCTCATAAGCGCAAAATAATTTTAATGAGGGGAAATACTGTTGAAGTTCTTATGAACGATAATTGTGGAAAGCTAACGATGCAAGAGACCGTAGTCGGAGACATTTCCATTTCGCCATCGTCGGTGCTCGAAGAAACTGTTACAGTTATAGTGGAGTTTGTGTTAAGTTTTGGTTCTGGTTAGGTCATGAGCACGCTAAGATGCCACAAGGCTCTCTTGTTTTTTCTGTATTTTAGAATTCGATTAGTAGTTTATATGAATGTGGGTGATAGAAAAATTGTAAATAAAGGTATGTTTACCCGTGTTATATTTGGCGAGCTGTGCTAGTGCTTAAACTACCACCATCAATTTTACGAAAGCGGAGTTGAAGTAGGTGATTTGTAATTTCATATCCCGAACCCGACGAAAAAGATAAGTGCGCTTTGATAATTTCTAGCGTAATTTTTTGATATCTTTTAACATTTGGCATCCCTGCCGGGATAACGACAGCATAATTTGCTGATATTATGGATCTCCTGAAATATACTAGAACTCCGCTTAGAGGTGGTTTTTCGAAAGCAGCTACTAAGCTTGAAGAACTAATCAAGTCGGCCGAACCTAATTCGGAGGAATTAGCCGTTTCAGTTTCACAGTTGTGTGAAAAATTCAGCAGATTAGAAATTATAGACGACAAAATTATTGAATGTTTACAAACGGATGAAACTTTAAAGGCTACTGAAGATGATTTCTGTGCTGAAATCGAGTCAGTTGAGACATATAGAGATAGATTTATTAATCTAAAAACGGAAGCTGAGAGATTGTTACAGCGAATTGATTGTAAACATACGCGTGCTGAAAACAGCGATAACGCTATTTCTAAGCGGAAGTTTAAGTTGCTAAAAATTGAATTAAAGAAATTTAACGGGGAAATAACTGAATGGCTTGGTTTTTGGGGCCAATTTAAGAAAATTCACGATGACTCTGAAATCGATCTTGAAGATAAATTTCAATATTTAATACAATCTACTGAAGTTGGGTCTCGGGCAAGGGATTTGGTAGAGAGTTTCCCACCCACGTCAGCTAATTATCCCAAGGCCATAGAATACTTAAAATCACGATTTGGAAAAGATGAAATGCTTGTCGAGGTATATGTTAGAGAATTGCTAAGTCTTGTACTCAGTAATAATATGAATACATATAACAGATCATCTTTATCTCAGTTGTATGATAAAATTGAAACGCATTTAAGGGCACTCGAGACATTGGGTGTGGCCATGGATAAGTGTGCTGCCATGTTGTGTCCTCTTGTAGAAGCATGCCTTCCGGAGGAAGTTATCAGAACATGGGAACGGTCTCGTGGTTCTCTTAGTGCAAGCGAGGATGATGGGACATGTAACAAGCTTCAGCTACTAATGAAATTTTTAAGAAGTGAAGTTGAGGGCGAAGAAAGAATTTCATTGGCTAAGAGTGGTTTCGGTATAGGTAATAGCGTTAACAAACAAAAGGTTATTTCTAAGACACATCAAATACCAAAATTGAGCATTCCTACCGCAGCCGGCCTGCTGTCAGAAAGTAGAATTCATAAAGGCGAATCTCTGCTTAAAAATTGTATATTTTGTTCACAAACACATGAATCGCAGAATTGTAGATTAGTTCAAAAATGGTCACTTGACGATAAAAGGAAAGTAATCTCCCAGAAGGGATGTTGTTATACATGTTTGAAAAATGGTCACGTTTCGCGAAAATGTTGGAGCAAATTAACTTGCCCGAAATGTCATGGACGACATTATCCCATCATGTGTCCAGAAGTGAGGTCAGAACACACAAACAAGATCCATGACAAAGCAAAAAATAGTTCTGATGAGAATAGTACCAATTTGGCGAATCGTACTTGTACAGAAGAAGTATTGCTGCAAACTTTGATCATACACTTAAAAGGGAAGGAAGAAAATTTGACAGTTCGGGCCATTGTAGATACGGGATCTCAGAGATCCTACATTAGCAAAAATGCAGCAATGTTAATGAAATATGAATCACTGGGTCAAGAAAAAATGACCCATAGCCTTTTTGGTGGTAAAGAGTCGTGTGAAACTCACCAGAAGTATAAAATGTTTTTAAGTAACATAGAGAATGATTACCACTGTAATTTTGATGTGTTTGAGCAGCAGGTGATTTGCTCAAATATACCACGAACCGAAAATGGTCCATGGACTCGAGAATTGAAAAACTTGGGAATAGAAGTTCACGATATTAACTATAAGGGGAATATATCGGACGACATTCAAGTTCTTATAGGCTCAGACGTAGCGGGTAAGCTGTTTACTGGTAGGATATTGGAACTGAAATGTGGGCTGGTAGCCATGGAAACAAGAGTGGGATGGACTTTAATGGGAAAAACAAATAAAAGAAGTTGTAGCGATTCGTCGATGTTGGTCCTCTCCTTACATGTTGCTGAGGCGCAAATCGCTGATCTGTGGAATTTGAATTGTCTTGGAATCTTGGATCCAGCAGAAAAAAGGAATCGTGAAGAACTTCAAGAGGATGCGAAAAACTATTTTTTGAAAACGCTGAGAAGACAGCATGATGGAAGATACGAAGTATCATTGCCATGGGTAGAAGGTCATCGTGAACTCCCTAATAACCGATTATTGGCCGAGAAAAGGTTAAAATCTACTGTGAAATCCCTTATAGCTAAAGCTAAATTAAAAGCGTACGAAAACATCCTAAAGGAATGGTCAAGAGAGGGCATTATTGAAGAAGTGAAAATTGTATGTAATGACGAAGTCAATGTTCA
>QLNU02013705.1:0-14788 GCA_006491805.2 Dysdera silvatica
TGCCAAAGAAGAAAAGAATGCTTATAACGACTAAGTTTCGCCGTAGTCCGGAGGTCAATTTCCTAAGCCCTAAGATGCTGGGATTCCTCAGAAAGCTGTAGGTTCCGGAGCAACATAACCTTTGCATTGTAAAACTTACGCAAACAAAGCTCTCTTAAGCTGGGGTATTTTAATGTTAACCTACAATTGTTCTTGTAACCACGATATTGGAAGGTTTTTTTTTCATTGGCTGTTTCATATTGTGTCACTTGGTTATAGCGTCAACAATTCGCCGGTCCGTTGATTGATGTTATAACCGGATTCGAATATGTATATACATGGGCGCCCGACCTCTTGGATCCTTCTGGTTTCGTTGTGCGTTAAATGACGACTTTCACGTGAGCATGTATCTTTGTGTGCCGTGTTGGTTGGCAATCCAATTCCCCCGTTCAGTCGCGTCAGCGGCTGAGTCCTCTGTTTGAGCGTCCTGTCTGGGATTACAGCGCTGCCTCCGGCGGCCACCCTTCCCAATGAATTCCTTGCGTAATACCTGCGTATACATGGGCGCCCGCACGAGTACTTCTAGTGGGCAGGGGCTGAGAAACATTAACGAGTACTTCAAATGGGATGGACTGAGAAAAATTATTACCTTCTTCTCAAAGCTGACGAGAATTTTAGTGAATGTACGAGATACCAAAACGCTTCCACAATAACTGATACTGCTTGACAATTAGTAATGAGTTGAAAAGTACGTTATTTTAAAATATGACATATATATATTTTTTAAATTAAAGGCATACCCCTGCATTCCTATATGGGCGCCTATGAGTATATATAATTTTTATAAAGACTTTAAATCTATGAAGCAATTATTAATAGCGCCATCTGTGGACGATAAATACAACTTATGCATATTTTATTGATTTATATTGTGTCTGTACAAATATAATAAGAAATTCATTAACATAATATAACATTGATTTTAAAACAATGTTATTTAATTACAATAACAAATAAACTTTGCTTTTATTTAAAAGATAAAAAAAAAGACACCACTCTGTTATCGGAAAGAATCATTATAAAATATTAAAAATGAATCTACGTTCATAAAGTGGTAAATAGTAATAAGATAATACAATGTAAAGGAGCAGTTATCCTGATATGCGAAGACTGCTGGTAATGTAAAGGGTGGCAACGTGTGAAAGTATGCCGATGTAGATTTCGCTTTATGTCTTTCAAGATACGTATAAAGTGCAACAGTGAGGAATAGCAATATTCGATATATCGGGTTTAACATATGGCTATGCCCAGTGGGAAAAAAGGGAATGATAAAATGAAGTTGCAATAAAATAAACATAGCGACATAATCTGGTATCATAGACGGAGGACTAGCATCTATATCCTTACGTGAATCTCAGGAAAATTATGCATTGCGCATGCACACGGACTTCCATATCAATGCTTCTGAGCTTTTCCCCCTAGACGTTTATGAATTGCGGAAACGCTGTACTTCGACAAATACATTAGGACTACAATCGTAAACAGAGAAAGAATAGTAAATTAGTGTTGACGTTTTATACAGCTATGGATCCCAACGTGTTTGGCATTTTCCTTTTTTCTTAATGAAAGTTACGATGTGACTGAATTTCGTGGATGGATTCCATTGAATACGTGCCTTAGGATATTGGCGTAATCTGGTAAGAGCTCTTGCCCACATCCTCAGTTTTTTTAGAAAAGAGGCAAAATCGTACTCCCCACCCCATACAATTTTAGTTTTTCTTTGCCCTACGTAATTTACGTTGTTAACTTGCTTTAAGTTACGCCTCGGGACTATGATAATAATAAAAATTAACGTGAATATTAACGGAGTTTCTTTGCAACTGCAAGAAGTGAACCCGGAGAAGGATTTCAGTGCAGAGGCTCAGCCAAGGGGAGGTTTTGGTGGGTTGTAACCAGGGGCGGAGGGAAACTTTCATTTTGGGGTGTTGAGGATAGAATTTGCCATGGTCTTGGAATAACACCCTTCATTTATCATGAAAGTTGGAATTTTTTACAGTGAAAAAATATATTTTGGAGAGGGTCATGATCACTGTGACCCCTCCTGTATCCGCCCTTGGTTGTAACCACCCATCGCAATGAAACTTTGTTCATTTAACATAGGAATATATGAGTTGTAGCTCTGTAACCCCTCCCATTAAGCCTATAACCCTCCCCTTATGAACTTTCTGACTACGCCAGTCTCCGTGGGGGGGAGGCCAATCAAACTTTTTGTAAAAATACCCCCCCCTCTTGGATCCGCCACTCGCTATTGTATTAATATCTAACCATCATCTCCCTTAAAATTGCCAAAATGTCGTAATTCAGTACGATCGTTACGTGTAAAATCGAAGTACGACGTTTCCTCAATACTTATACCACCCCCTAAGGAAAGATTCAGAAGCATCGACAGGAAGTCCGTGGGCATGCGCAATGCATCAATTTTCTGGGAGTCATGTCGGGATATACATGCAAGTATATGGGGGAGTTTAATCCACCGCACCTCCGATACATTTTTGAAATCCTTATGTTATTATCAGCCTATTTGTAAATCATTATTAGGTCGTAAAATAAAACTTTAAATTTTTTTTTCGGACTATAGTTACTGATTCAGCCAATCATCCGTTAGTGGAAGCCAACTTCTTTTTAAGATTTCACACCCACTTAACGAGACATTCGACTTGTTGAGCCAAATTAGTACAAGATTTATTACGGCAGTATTTCGTTCCAATTTTGACAAAAAATGGGTTTAATTATTGGTTTTATGACTATTCAACACGGAATAGACTGGAACTAAATGATTTCATATTTTGGCTAAAAACTGATTACGCAATAATAAATTATACAGAGTTGATTGTAATAAAAGTGTAATTTGCAGCATTCGCCAAGAAAGCTCGCTAAATTCTTAAATGCAATTTTCTAAAGAAAACAAACCAGTTTACCTGATATTATTTCGCGAAAACATTCACGTTCAGGATCCAAAATAAAAATGGATGCTTCTTTTATGCACAAACTGAATTGCAACTTGCAATGCGATTATAAAAATTAAAGTATTCTGTTTCCTGCTATGACTTTTTTTTTATTTTTATTTATACAATACTACTTGGCCCGTGAGGGCCCAGGTAGGGAAATAAAATAAAAAGAACATAGAACTTCAATTTAACGAATGGAGAAAAAAAAAGAACTTTACAGCTACTTCAAAATCTAATACATTTAAATTTAACAAGTTAACGCCAGCTCTGTATTAACGAATGTATTAATGTAATTTTAATTACGTTATCGCTATGAAACATTTATAACGAGAAGTACTGTTGCAAAGGCTTCTAGAAAAGGGTGCTGGTACATCCGACATTTTGATGCCATTGTGTCATGTGAGCCTATTCACTTCTGTGTTAAAGTTGAGTCATTTATAAATGCTTTATTTTTAATAAAATGGAGTGAAATGACTGTGTGTGCTGCTGTAAGTGGTTCAAATCACTCAAGGAATAAACATAGAATGGTTAGATATGCAGCAGATCCTGTAAGAAGAAGAAGAAAATGGATTATTAATTTTCCAATGGTAATTGTCTTATGAAACCGGAAGTGTACAACAAAATGGCGGCTGATGCGTCGGACTAGAATTATAGAGGCTCTAAGCGTTGATAAACGAAAATAGTCGATAATTAGGAAGCCGATATTAAGGAAAGAACTGTAGTTGTGAAATACTGAGGGACTATTAGAATTTCGAAAAATTATTCTGTATTTCTAAAAATAACCCCTCGTGTACATTGGAGGAAGAAGGGGGCCTGTTGATGGGGTTTTATATATAACCCCTCTTCATTGCAATGTAGTTTTGTATGTACCAGGGTTTAAGCTGGTATCGTTTTCGTTAAGAACATTGGGGTTCAACACATGCTGAGTGAGTTCTTCATCACTTGAGAATTCAAAACCTGCTTCAAGTTCGTCAATATTCATAGATTCAACAACATCGTTAATTTCAATGTTTTCTATTACGGATAGAGCCTCACAAATGTGTAAAATTATCTCATTGTCTATGTTAACGGAGCGGCATTAACTTGAACTTGACGCCGACGGTTAAGCGGGAAAGACGGTAAATCGGACGACGAATAACCGAGGTTGCACTGCATACAGTATGAGTTGATATGTCATCAACGTTGGTCTAGTTCAAGTGCGCTGCCACAGCAAATCAGCATTCATTTCTGTGACAAAGAGATGACCAGCGAACTGAGATTGAATGTGGTGTATGCAGTAGCGTAGCTGGGGAGAGGGGCGGGGGAAGGGTGCTGTCGCCCCGGGTGCCACAACTCGGGGGCGGAAATTAGCCTTTAAGAAACAATGACATACTCAACAATTACGGCAAAATGTCTAGCTAAGCCACTGGGTGTATGTATGTGGGTATTTGTCATTGCGTGTCCCAAAGTATATAGGATGAATGAGGGGGTTAATGTAAGAAACATACTTTAAGGTTAAAAAAAAATAACGATAAAATGAAAATCAAAGTTATTAAAAAAAGCAAAGTTTTTGATAGGACAGTAGACAACTGTCGCGAATTTGCAATGGACACAATTTTTTTCTCGTACTTTATATTAATTTGCTGCATTTTGCGAAAAAAGCGAACGTAGCTTGAACCATCAATTAATTAATTAACCACAAGTTCCCTCAGCAATCTAGGAAATCTTGAAATGACGATAAACAGAAGAATATTTTAAAATATCTGGACCCCTCCTTCATAGAATTCATAGAACTCAGGTTATTCTTTTGAGTGTATGTTTAGCACAGGAGGGAAAGATGGGGATGGGATGGAGTGACATCAATAGCCGATAGCCATGGGATGGCCAAAAAAAATAAGGGGGTACCCCCCCCCCTCAAGCGGATGAGGTCCTTAAATGAAGACAACTGCACGAGGGGCCATCTCTGTGTGCCTGGCTGTCAACTTGCCCCCCCCCCTTTCCCAACTGTAGTTCCGTCCTTAAGTAATAAGTAAGGTTTGTTTGTTTGGCTTTTTTATGGCGCAAGAGCATCTGGGCTATACTGCGCCAAAATAATAAGTAAGGGGATGGGTTGTTCAAACAGGTGCTGTTAAGAATTTTGAAGAGGAAACAAAAAGGAACAAGAAAAGATCCCTGAAATGCGAAACGGTTATTCTGGATTTGGAGAATCCTGTTTTCAGACTATAAACGGTGGTTAAAAAAGCTTGTCCCATTTTCGCGATGAGCAATAATGGTTTTTTTCTTTCGCATTTTCAAGCAAATCGTCGCATTTTCTGAAAAATGCGACTGGAGCTTAAACTCTGGTATGTATACATACGATCTTGTGAAATCGTTGTTCTATAACCACCTCTTTATGATTTTTCTGCGTACGCCAATGCGAATATGTATATACTACGTAGCAAAACGCAGAACTTTAGAGTAAAAAAAAAAAAGTAAAGAACAAATTTACGTTACGGATAGGGAAGACACTAAAAGTAAATTATCGATGTTCGTCCGCAATAAAAGTCTAAAAAAACTTTTAACAATTATATCTAGTAATAATTTAACATTTTTATCAACAGATGGCGTCAGCTTACTGGTTGGTTTGTACGAGAAATTTATAATTTTAGACAACCAAGCAAATATAGCTTATAATTTTCAGAATAGTTATCATAAATATTACTGTCATAGGATAAATATTAATATTCATTATTATATCATATTATATATTTATAATATATATAATTATTATAAATATTAATAAATATTACTGTCATAGATAAAAAATAAATAAAAAATCCTTTCGTTTACACATACACCCACAATTACTAGTTAATCCTTTTTAAAGCTTCCTTCACTGAAGTTGGCGCAGTATAGCCCAGATGCTCTTGCGCCATAAAAAAGCCAAACAATCAACCTTCACTGAAGAGTGGATGTCCGTGTTCTTTGAATGAAGCTGTCTGCTGTTTTTTTCTTTTTTTTTTTAATGCTAGAAGTACGGGCGGTAAAAGTAAAGAACTAAATGGTTTGTCGTTTTCTCGATGCATCGAGCCTCCCATAAGTTCGCAAACATCTAAAAAATTGATAAAAATTAAAGGAATTTTCATATTTGAACGCGTTTTGTAAAAAAAATTATTTTCACGAAGGTGGATTTTTTTATAGTGAAAAACAACTAGTTAAAATTTTTGTCCGTAGGTGACGCTTCACGCATTCAAATTACTCAACTTTGTGAAAAACTACGTTTATCTGCAGTCTGTTCTGGCAAATGCTTAGATGCATACCACAGCACCAATTGATAATATTGCGCAAAACATTACATACCGATTGGAATAATTGCTGCGATCTGAATATGTGAAGCGTCTCCTATCGAAAACATGTAAACTATTTATTTTTTTATCATAAAAAAGTTCCCCTTCGTGAAAATATTTTTTAGTACAAAAGTTTACGGTAAAATTATTTTTATGAAAGGGGATTTTTTTTAAACAAAATTAGCTTAATTCGCCTGTTTTTTCCACTTTTGACATATTTTTCAATAATTTCTTCGTCAGTTAAGGTGGTATCCCTGTCTATAGATAATAGGGCCAAGCCTATGAGACGCGATGAGGATATAGAATTCCGCAAATATGCTTTAAGTCTTCGTAAGGATGAGAAACTTCGCTCAACAGTAGCTGTGGAGATAGGAAGTACTGCTAATATCTTAAACAGGACGTATACATTTGGAAATATATTTATATTACATGCCGCTAGAGCATCCATTGCGATAGTTGGCAAGTTCCTCTTGTTCTTCTTTTACTTAGCTGTCCATAGAGTATATTCTGCTTGTGCAATATCAGGATATCCAAACAAATAATCTTCATGCATTTGTACTACAGATTTAATGCTTGAAAACGGTGCGTTTATTGTATACTTAGAGAGAAGATGTTGTAAAGAAACAATGTTTTCTCTTCTGTTAAAAATCTTTCATGTAAGGAAGAAAAGAAATTGTCCATGTAGGCATGAGCGCCCATATGGGGTCAAAAGCGGGGCTCTAGCCTCCTGGCCATTTAAAAATTTGATTTGCGTGAACCTGATATGCATTTATTTTCAAAAGTTTTACAAGCGCATTTTAAAGTAGGGTACTTTTTAGCTCATTACTAATTGCCAAGTAGTATCAATTATTTTTGTAGCATTTTAGTATCTTGTACATTCACTAAAATTCTCGATAGCTTTGGGAAGCAGGTGATAGTTTTTCTCAGCACCCCCCCTCCCAGAAGTACTCGTTAATTTTTCTTATACCCTCTAGAAGTAGCCTACTCCTATGGGCGCTCATGCATATATGGATTAAAAAATTGCCTTTTGATAATAATCTTTAGGAATATTAAAAGGCTCGTTACGTCTGTTTCGCTCTAATCCATATAATCTTTTATGACATTTAATTCGTTTGAGGGATTTTTTGCTTCGTAATATAGGCCCAAGAACTTGGTGTAAGATTCCTTCGAGTCATCTCGTATATTTTACATATTATTAAAAATAATATTTTTAGATATTTGAATGCGCAAATTAGATTTGCAGTGTGGTATTTTTATAATTTCAAAATTATAATCTGATCGTTTATCAGAAATGCAATAATTTGACACAAAATTTTCATTAATTTTTATATTAATAACCAGAAAAGACTTTCAAAATTGATTTCTAAAATTCACTATCTGCCAAGCCTTCTTCGGAAATCGGTTTATTGTTTTTTTGGAAGCGATTAAAGCATATACCCAGGGTAAGGTTCATAAGTAGCTTGGCCAGACGTTGCTTGCTTTGCATCAGCCGGTTTCGGAAATTTATCTTCCCATAATATTAAGAGACCGGTGGGAAAGGGGGGGGGGGTCCAAAAATATTATTTGACAATACTTTTTTTAAAATACCTTCTTCAAGCTATTTTCTTTTTTCGTCCGATGGTAATTTTCTAGCCAATAACTATTATCGGAAGAAAACACTGACAGGAATTTTTGCAAAATCCCCGCACATGCGCAGATGGCGGGGATCATCAGTAGCATTCAGCAGATTCCAGCTGTCCCTAGCGTCTTATAATAAAATATATGCACTGGCGTTGGCAGGGGGTTTTGATGGGAATTGTAACCCCCCATTGAGCTTGTAATCTCTCCGTTATGAACTTTCTACGAACGCCTATGAAAATATTATTGCAGTCATACACGGCCGTAGACAGGATTTGATTTCAGGGGGAGGTAAACATTTTTAGAGCATGTGTCGATGATATCACAGCATGAAAGGCTTTATTCACGCTCCATTAAAAATTTAGTTTCAGCGGGGATGGGGAACCGTTCCCTAAGATCCCCTATTTTCTGCGGAGCAACCAAGTGGAATTATTGCATTTTGCAGAAGGAACCTTAGTGGGCTGTTTCTCCTGAGGATACTCCGCATAGCACGGAATGAAACGTTACGTGTTTTTTAAAAAAAACAGACGCGGCGGAATATCCGCAAAGCTCTATAATGTATTAAAATATATGATTGTCTTTGCATTTTTCAGCTTTCGTTTTCTAAAACTTTCGGGTTTTTTTTCTTCTTTTGGCATCATTCTCGATAAGGGGCCATAAAATGACCTTACTTCAAGTGTGCCCAACCTGCAGTGCAAGATTGAATTGTGGGGGGTGGGGGGTGATAAAGAGTGATATGTGTACTTGACTGGTATTGCCCAATTTACTGTTTGCAATTATTTTGAAGAAATTTGGATCTGAGTAAATTTCATCACAGTTGCTAGATCAATATTTGTATTTTGTGCACTAAATTAAAGTTTAAAGTTGAATTTGTTATCTTCAGTATTATGGGTGGTTTAATCATGAACAAACCATCTATAACGTTATCTTTTGCCGCCCTTTAGTATGCCGTTATCGACAGATACAACCAGGTGCGGATTTAGAGGTCATTCAAGGGGGGCGATTAATGATTTGATATTTGGAAATGATACCTCATTGGCCCTTTACCTTGCATCGTTTCAATGTTGAATTTTCATTCAAAGAGGGAGCGATCGGCTGGTCCGGCCACCCCTAAATCCGCCCCTGGGTTTGACTGTATTTCTTTTCTAGGGCATACTAACTAACTGAAAATTTCCTGGGCGTGCGGGGCACAGAAGAGGTAGGTAACCAGGGAGTATTCTACACCCGTAACAACCCTCCACATTTCTTAACACCCCCTGAAACTTAAAGTTCATATACCCGCTAAATATTCAAATTAACAAGAAAGAAAATAAAACATGGAGCAAATTATTTTTCTATACTTTTTCTGCATATGTAAATTGTAATCTTTTTTTTGTCTAGCAATTTTTCAATGAAACATACGGATAAAATTATCAAGAGGGAGAAAAGTACTATACGAAGTAAAACCCTACGTTATCAGCTGTCCGTGAATGAGTTAAATTGTCCAAGAGGAAATGCTTTAGTTTTGTTTTCCTCTGCATAAAAAAATAAACTTGTTTGTGTAAATATGGACGAATTATTTCATTACTAGTGAATAATTTATCTCGTTTCTTTTCTGGTAAATACATGTTTTATCCAGTTTCGGAAGCGGGCGACCCCTAAAATGCCCCTGCTGGGTACTAGCATGTCTGTTATGCAATTTATTTCCAAGTAAATGCACCATTTTAAATCATTGATCACTTTTTTTTAAAAAACCTCCTGGTGCCCGAAAAATTTTGTAATTTTTAAAACATTTTCTTCGAAAAGCATTGCATGAAAGATAAGTTCCCACATTTCTAATTTACGTTCCATCACTTCTTAGATCTCATCAAGGACTATTTTACATGGTTCCGTAGTGGTGCAGTGGTAACGATCGCGTAACGCGTAGTTATCCATGGGCTGAGAATGGCTATTCGGGGTCCCGTCCCACCCTGTACTAAAAGACCCCTAATATATAAATAAAAATTGCAATGCTTCAAGAAGAACTAAAAGTAGTTTTTAGTATTAAAAATAGCTTAATTGAGATGACAAAACTGCTAAACACCAGAAAACAGACGAAATAAAAATTAAGAAAATCAAGTTCACGAGAATACGCAGTTGTGGGTCAAGTGAATTGCCATTCATTAACTCGGTATCCGTCTCATGCGTCAATAAATACATTTAAAAAGTCTTCAAGGCTTATGTCGTTTCATTGATACACAGGGTTTTTTTTTTTCCTTCTCTGTTTTCTCCACTGCAAAATTTGAAATAACATCATCACAGTCTACTGTCCGCATTGTGTCAATTTCCATATATGATATACACAAAGCAGAAAGTTTCGGTTGATCCATCGTACTTCTGAAAGGCGATTTTAAACCCTTTTGATAACGAGAACGACTGATCACCACCACAATTAGCTATGGAAATTGTCAAAAATATGTATAAAGCTGTTTCTTACATTAGGAAATGCAGAACTTAGGTGTATATCTCTTAATTTATCTAGCATTTTGAAAATAGCTCCACCTTCATTGAGTATTGATGTAAACTGTTGAAACTGTAAAGGAAAAAAAAAAAAAGAAAGAAATTTGTTTGTGTTAACTTACTATTGCATTACCTTAAATAAAATTGTCAAATAATTTTTTGGGGCCCCTCCCGCGGGCCTCATGAGCTCTTGCTGTAATCTGGCCCTGCAGTTATCCCGAGTTTGACTCCCGAGAGTGCCAAAGAAAAAAAGAACGCTTATAACGACTAAGTTTCGCCGTAGTCAGGAGGTCAATTTCCTGAATCCTAAGATGCTGGGATTCCTCAGAAAGCTGTAGGTTCCGGAGCAGCATAACCTTTGCATTGTAAAACTTACGCAAACAAAGCTCTCTTAAGCTGGGGTATTTTAATGTTAACCTACAATTGTTCTTGTAACCACGATATTGGAAGGTTTTTTTTTCATTGGCTGTTTCATATTGTGTCACTTGGTTATAGCGTCAACAATTCGCCGGTCCGTTGATTGATGTTATAACCGGATTCGAATATGTATATACATGGGCGCCCGACCTCTTGGATCCTTCTGGTTTCGTTGTGCGTTAAATGACGACTTTCACGTGAGCATGTATCTTTGTGTGCCGTGTTGGTTGGCAATCCAATTCCCCCGTTCAGTCGCGTCAGCGGCTGAGTACTCTATTTGAGCGTCCTGTCTGGGATTACAGCGTCACCTCGGGCGGCTACCCTTCCCAATGAATTCCTTGCGTAATACCTGCGTATACATGGGCGCCCGCACGAGTACTTCTAGTGGGCAGGGGCTGAGAAACATTAACGAGTACTTCAAATGGGATGGACTGAGAAAAATTATTGCCTTCTTCTCAAAGCTGACGAGAATTTTAGTGAATGTACAAGATACTAAAATGCTGCAAAAATAATTGATACTGCTTGACAATTAGTAATGAGTTGAAAAGTACGTTATTTTAAAATATGACATATATATATTTTTTAAATTAAAGGCATACCCCTGCATTCCTATATGGGCGCCTATGAGTATATATAATTTTTATAAAGACTTTAAATCTATGAAGCAATTATTAATAGCGCCATCTGTGGACGATAAATACAACTTATGCATATTTTATTGATTTATATTGTGTCTGTACAAATATAATAAGAAATTCATTAACATAATATAACATTGATTTTAAAACAATGTTATTTAATTACAATAACAAATAAACTTTGCTTTTATTTAAAAGATAAAAAAAAAGACACCACTCTGTTATCGGAAAGAATCATTATAAAATATTAAAAATGAATCTACGTTCATAAAGTGGTAAATAGTAATAAGATAATACAATGTAAAGGAGCAGTTATCCTGATATGCGAAGACTGCTGGTAATGTAAAGGGTGGCAACGTGTGAAAGTATGCCGATGTAGATTTCGCTTTATGTCTTTCAAGATACGTATAAAGTGCAACAGTGAGGAATAGCAATATTCGATATATCGGGTTTAACATATGGCTATGCCCAGTGGGAAAAAAGGGAATGGATGGTATCATTTATGGGCTGGCAATGATAAAATGAAGTTGCAATAAAATAAACATAGCGACATAATCTGGTATCATAGACGGAGGACTAGCATCTATATCCTTACGTGAATCTCAGGAAAATTATGCATTGCGCATGCAGGACTTCCATATGCTTCTGAGCTTTTCCCCCTAGACGTTTATGAATTGCGGAAACGCTGTACTTCGACAAATACATTAGGACTACAATCGTAAACAGAGAAAGAATAGTAAATTAGTGTTGACGTTTTATACAGCTATGGATCCCAACGTGTTTGGCATTTTCCTTTTTTCGTAATGAAAGTTACGATGTGACTGAATTTCGTGGATGGATTCCATTGAATACGTGCCTTAGGATATTGGCGTAATCTGGTAAGAGCTCTTGCCCACATCCTCAGTTTTTTTAGAAAAGAGGCAAAATCGTACTCCCCACCCCATACAATTTTAGTTTTTCTTTGCCCTACGTAATTTACGTTGTATTTACACCCCCCCCCCCCAAGCGCCCCCTAAGTTACGCCTAGGCCTTGGGACTATGATAATAATAAAAATTAACGTAGATATTTACCGAGTTTCTTTGCCACTGCAAGAAGTGAATCCAGAGAGGGATTTCGGTGCAGAGGCGTAGCCAGGGAGAGGTTTTGGTGGGTTTAACCAGGGGCGGACACAGACTTTCATTTTAAGGGGGGGGGGGGGCAAGGACAGAATTTGCCATGGTCTTGGAATAACACCCTTCATTCATGAAAGTTGGAACATTTTACAGTAAAAAAATATTTTTTGGGGAAGGTTATGATCCTTGTGACCCCCCCATGTGTCCGCCCTTGGTTATAACCACCCATCGCAATGAAATTTTGTTGATTTAACATAGGAATGTATTAGTTGTAACTCTGTAACCCCTCCCATTAAGCCTATAACATTCCCCTTATCAACTTTCTGCCTATGCCACTGTTTCGGTGGAGGAGGCGAATCAAACTTTTTGTAAAAATACCGTCCTTATATGCGGCACTCGTTATAACCGATGTCCTCCGCACTTTTATTGGATTGCAGTGAAATATCCCCCGTGGATCCGCCACTCGCTATTGTATTAATATCTAACCATCATCTCCCTTAAAATTGCCAAAATGTCGTAATTCAGTACGATCGTTACGTGTAAAATCGAAGTACGACGTTTCCTCAATACTTATACCACCCCCTAAGGAAAGATTCAGAAGCATCGACAGGAAGTCCGTGGGCATGCGCAATGCATCAATTTTCTGGGAGTCATGTCGGGATATACATGCAAGTATATGGGGGAGTTTAATCCACCGCCCCTCCGATGCATTTTTGAAATCCTTATGTTATTATAAGCTTATTTGCAAATCATTATTAGGTCGTAAAATAAAACTTTAAATTTTTTTTTCGGACTATAGTTACTGATTCAGCCAATCATCCGTTAGTGGAAGCCAACTTCTTTTTAAGATTTCACACCCACTTAACGAGACATTCGACTTGTTGAGCCAAATTAGTACAAGATTTATTACGGCAGTATTTCGTTCCAATTTTGACAAAAAATGGGTTTAATTATTGGTTTTATGACTATTCAACACAGAATAGACTGAACGGAATGATTTCATATTTTGGCTAGAAACTGATTACGCATATAATAAATTATACAGAGTTGATTGTAATAAAAGTGTAATTTGCAGCATTCGCCAAGAAAGCTCGCTAAATTCTTAAATGCAATTTTCTAAAGAAAACAAACCAGTTTACCTGATATTATTTCGCGAAAACATTCACGTTCAGGATCCAAAATAAAAATGGATGCTTCTTTTATGCACAAACTGAATTGCAACTTGCAATGCGATTATAAAAATTAAAGTATTCTGTTTCCTGCTATGACTTTTTTTTTATTTTTATTTATACAATACTACTTGGCCCGTGAGGGCCCAGGTAGGGAAATAAAATAAAAAGAATATAGAACTTCAATCTAACGAATAGAGAAAAAAAAAGAACTTTACAGCTACTTCAAAATCTAATACATTTAAATTTAACAAGTTAACGCCAGCTCTGTATTAACGAATGTATTAATGTAATTTTAATTACGTTATCGCTATGAAACATTTATAACGAGAAGTACTGTTGCAAAGGCTTCTAGAAAAGGGTGCTGGTACATCCGACATTTTGATGCCATTGTGTCATGTGAGCCTATTCACTTCTGTGTTAAAGTTGAGTCATTTATAAATGCTTTATTTTTAATAAAATGGAGTGAAATGACTGTGTGTGCTGCTGTAAGTGGTTCAAATCACTCAAGGAATAAACATAGAATGGTTAGATATGCAGCAGATCCTGTAAGAAGAAGAAGAAAATGGATTATTAATTTTCCAATGGTAATTGTCTTATGAAACCGGAAGTGTACAACAAAATGGCGGCTGATGCGTCGGACTAGAATTATAGAGGCTCTAAGCGTTGATAAACGAAAATAGTCGATAATTAGGAAGCCGATATTAAGGAAAGAACTGTAGTTGTGAAATACTGAGGGACTATTAGAATTTCGAAAAATTATTCTGTATTTCTAAAAATAACCCCTCGTGTACATTGGAGGAAGAAGGGGGCCTGTTGATGGGGTTTTATATATAACCCCTCTTCATTGCAATGTAGTTTTGTATGTACCAGGGTTTAAGCTGGTATCGTTTTCGTTAAGAACATTGGGGTTCAACACATGCTGAGTGAGTTCTTCATCACTTGAGAATTCAAAACCTGCTTCAAGTTCGTCAATATTCATAGATTCAACAACATCGTTAATTTCAATGTTTTCTATTACGGATAGAGCCTCACAAATGTGTAAAATTATCTCATTGTCTATG
>QLNU02013709.1:1798-20898 GCA_006491805.2 Dysdera silvatica
GCAAACAAGAAATCAATTATTGAAGATTGCAGCGTACTGAACAGATTTAATACTGGAAGTGATCATCGAATGGTGAGATGTAAAATGCACTTAAATACTAAACTAGAAAGGCAGAAGCTCATTAGGAAACAAGTAAGTAAGAGGGTGGATTTAAAGAAATTAAAAGAAAATACCGAGGCATTCAAGTTGGAATTAAAAAATCGCTTTTCTGCACTGGAAGGACTTATTGAAGAAATTGATATCTCAGAAGCAAATGAAAACATTGTTAAGACAATAGTTGAAACTGCTGGGGAAATTGGTGGTGTAACCTGTAAAAAGCACAATAGCAAATTATCTGAGAAGACGAAACAGCTCATGAAAAGGCGAAGAGATATGAAGGTGGACAATCAAAATACCAGTTCCAGGATTGAGTACATAGAACTTTGTAAAACTCTGCGCAAAAGCATGAAAGAAGACATAAGAAAATTCAACTGTGAGCTAGTAAGGAAAGCCATTGAAAATAACAAGAGCCTTAGGGTTGTTAAAGGAAGTTTATCTGTTGGGAAGAAACACATCATTGCATTAAAAGGAGAGGATGGCACCGTAACAAGAAATAGGGAAGAAATACTTAGAAGAGTTGAAGAATTCTACAAAAATCTATACGAAAGTAACAGTGGATTAAACGAAGACATTGAAATAGTCGAAGGAACAGCTCCTAAAATCTTAAAAGAAGAAGTTTCATTTGCAATAAAAAGTATGAAGAAAGGAAGAGCCCCTGGTGATGATGGTATTACATTAGATATCCTAAAAGAAGCTGGAGAATATGTAGAAGACATACTTGCAAAATTCTTTACCAAATGTCTTAACAGCGGTAACATACCAAACCAATGGGATTCTGCAACAGTAATTCTTTTGCATAAAAAAGGTGATAAAGAGGATTTAAAAAATTACCGACCAATTAGCTTGTTGTCTTTCATGTTTCACTTGTAAACTTTCATGTGGCACAAGCGGTTCCGTGAAGGTTGGGAGTCCGTCAACGACGACTACCGCTCTGGACGCCCGTCGACATTACAAACGGACGACTCGGTGCAAAAAGTGCGTCAAGTTTTGGACAATGACCGACGATTAAGTGTTCGGATGATTGCAGAGGAGTGTGGAATACCCAAAACAATCGTTCATCGCATTTTAACGGAGGATCTTCAAATGAGGAAAGTCTGCTCGAAAATGGTGCCAAAAGTCCTGACGAGTGAGATGAAGGAGCAGCGTTTGTTGAAGTGCCAGGAATTGCATGAACGCTACGAAACGGACCCAGAATTTTTGGACAGAGTGATCACAGGGGACGAAACGTGGATTTTTCAGTACGATCCCGAATCAAAGCGCCAAAGCAGCGAGTGACACATCAAGGAGTCTCGTTCGTTCTTTTGCAGGGGGGGCAGTGGGAAGGGTGGCCGCCGAAGGTGGCGGCGCTGTAATCCCAGACAGGACGCTTGAACAGCGTAATCAGCCGCCGAGGCGGCTGAGGGGGAGATGGATTGCCGATCAACACGGCATTCATAGATGCACGTTCACGTAAAGTCGTCATTCAACTACCAAGGAGTCTCCTCGCCCGAAAAAAGCAAGGATGAGCAAATCGCGAATCAAGGCAATGCTCATTGTGTTTTTTGACAGAAAAGGTGTGGTTCACAGTGAATTCGTGCCACAAGGACAAACAGTCAACAAGGAGTTTTACTGTGAAGTGCGCAAACGGTTGTGCAACAGAGTTCGACACATCCGGAATGAAATTCGCGATAATCGGATCTTGCACCATGACAAAGCGTCAACCCACACCGCTCTCATTATCTCCGAGTTGCTGGCCAAAATGGGTGTGGCAACGCTGCCCCAGCCGCCGTACAGCCCCGATCTGGCACCAGCGGATTTCTTTTTGTTCCCATGGATCAAAAGAACCCTGAAAGGAACTCGGCATGGGACGCTGGAGGCGGTAAAAGCAGCCGCGACGACCTCACTGAAGGAGATTCCCGTTGACGACTTCCAGGGCGCCTTCAATGATTGGGTGAAGCGTTGGCAACGGTGCATCGAAGCAGGGGGAGAATACTTTGAAAAGTTCTGAAAAGATTGTAAACTGATATTGAATAAATGATTTTAAAAAAATCATTTCGGGAACTTTTGGGACAAACCCTTTATATATATATATATATATTTCATAATTATGTGTTGAAAAAGGTTTTATTCTGCATGTGCATAGGAGTAAGTTTTCGCGGGCCAGGGGGGCACTTTCTGCCCAGTGTTTTTAGAAAAGAGCGTAAGTCGCATTTTTCTACACAATTTTTGGGTTTTCGTTTTTTCTCCCTCCCCCTAGTTCACTCTATATTTAACTCTCAAGTTACGTCTATGTGCATGTATATACATACACATGGGCAGTGAAATTAGGTTATAACTAACTGGTTTTAAGGGTGAAATTACTGTAACAAGATGAATTTCTTATCCTTTTCTTTTATTAAGTATACCTTTTTTAACTGTTCTCCGCAAAACATCTCTTCCATTATTTGTTATCTCTCTTCCCCTCCAATATGCTGTCCAACATTGTCCAATATGTTGTCCCCCCCCCTCCACATACACACTTTCCCAGACCGTCTTCAACTTCCTAGTCAATATTCCCTCCTAAAGTTAATTTATGACCTAACGCCTAAAGAGTATTTGACTATTAGAAAATAAAGCTCTGTATTTGTGTGTGCGTCCGTTTCTGTTTCCTCTTCTTTTTTTTTTGCGGATAACAAATACCGCCTAAAGTAAAAATAGCTTAAGCAGACAATAAAATACATCCCCTCACAGTTAAAGCAGGAAGTCAGAGACCTCCAAACTTCCATATAAGAATCTTTGAAGTGTATACGTATGTTGATGACAAAAGCAAAGCTCCCTTTCTACCAATCACTTTCCAAAATGGCGGGTGGAGGTCTTTCATTTTAAATAGAATAAATGAATTTGTCACAAATTAACTGTCAATACTTCGAACTTAAACAAACTGGATTAAATTTAAAACTTAAACAAACTGGATTAAATTTAAAACTTAAACAAATAATATAAACTGTAGATTGTACTTACGAATACAGTTGCCGAAATCCAAATCTTTTAGAACCAAATGAAAATGAGATAAGCAAAGCTTTTAGAGATTGGGTACGTAATTTTAATAATGCCTAAATATATTTTTTTATAATGTTTAGTTATTCAAACTGCAATTACTAAAATATTTGTAGGAGTAGCAAGATCATATGGGGTTTCATTTATTCTTTATTCACATTTCGGTGCACAGTCATTGCAATATTAAATTTTTAAAATGGCAATATACAAATATCTGAATAACTTAGATGATGAAATTTTTAATCCATGGATTTAAAGAAAAGCCTTCTTCCTGGCCTTTTCTTGGGCAAATCTTTCTACGATTTCTGAAAAGTCCGTTTGCAGAGTAATATTCTTTTCACATCACATCAACATCAGACTGTTAAGATTGTCGTCTCCCAAAACTGACCTTTGCATGTTTTTTACTCTGTTAAGAGCTAAAAATCCTCTTTCTGCTGTACAGTTTGTAACTGGCAAAGATAGAAACATTCGTAATACAATCTAAAGGTTTGAAAATGTACTTTGCAGATTGTTCAGTTTTATATAAAATTAGAGCTTTGTTACTGTTTTCAGATTTTCTAATTGAACATACGCCTTGAAATGGACACATTCATTCGAAAAACTATCATTAATATCCTTTGGGTAGTATTGAATAAATTTGTTCGCCTCCATCGCCATATCATTATGAGTTAATTCTTCGTCTGATGGTGATCCTAATAAAAACCCTGTCACCCGGTTCTTCGTAACTTCCACGAACTCATTGTCTCTGTGTCATCTTGAAAGGGTAGAAGTGGCGCAGTATAGCCCAGATGCTCTTGCGCCATAAAAATCCAAACAAACAAACGAAGAGAAGACATGTCAGAAACCGATAAATCTTTCTACCCCTTACTTAGATGTGGGGTGGGGTGGGGAATCTTAGAACAAATAGGATAGTCTATGCCCAAAAAGTCATTGTAGCTCCCCTTAAAGAAAACACATGCGGTTTGAATTACCACAGAATTCCGTCTCTCCTCCCTCGCCCCAAACAACGGAGAAAAAGTAGGGAGGTGCTATCTGAACACTTTTGGCTAAAAGAAATGAGTAAAATTTCTTCGATTCTTTCCTCAAACGGAAAAAAAATCCGTTGTGGTAGGGGCATTCATGATCAACTTACGCAGTTATTCTTATTGTAAGATGAAAAAAATTCCATGAATAAATTAATTTTATTTGACGACGATTTTTTGGATTTTTTTTGGATTCGGGGGGTGGGGGCAAGGGCGGATGTAGAATAAAATTTATGGGGGCGCAAAGCTTAAAAATTTCACTTGTAAGTTTAGTTTTATTTTGAACTTGAAAATAATTATTTTTAATGTAAATTTATTATTTTCCGGGGAGTGCACACCCCTTTCTTGGGTTCGCCCTTGGGGGCGTGGTTGTTTCACACAATTTTTTAGAATTTCAGGTTTAGAAAAAAAGGTAGAGGGCGCCTTCTCTCGAAGAGCTGATCGTCAGAATTCTACGGTAAATAAATTGTAATTAAAAAGAAATCCGCCGCCTTTTGCGCCTCTAGAAAATTGGCGCCATGGGCAAGTGCCCAACTTGCCCATTTATAAATCCGGCCCTGCAATGGAGCATTTGTTTTCTACATACTAACGAGCTGCCACTAAGGCATCTCATTCACTAAGTCGACGGCCGAACAAAAGGGCCACATTCCTACTCTGGATTACTCAGGTTCACGTTTAACAAAGTGCGAAAACAATGCAGTAGGCAAATTTGACAAAATTGATACTACCTTCCCGCATTTGGATGCAAAAGATATTAATAATCTGAGCAGGGATCAGCAATATTTTTATCGCACCTGCCTTGCTGTAAAAGGTGGCAATTATCCTCCCAATTTGGCTAAGAAAAACCCTGGCAAAATCAGTCATGCACGCTTGGGTAACGACAGCAAACTGACTGTTATGGTTATACATCGGATTGTATATTGGTGTTATACGGATTGTACATCGGTGCCGAAAATCCATCCGATGGGCTTCGTATAATCGTAGAGTTTGTAATTCTGGTTTGTAATTCTATTTATGCATCAAATGTGGTTCGAGATAAAAATAAAACCACAGTGCATGTATGGTGCCAGACATATCTGGAAGACGATTGCTCTCTCAAGGCATTTGCCTGACCATGTCAAGACAATTACCGACAAACTGATTTCTAACAATGCATACTTTGCCCATCCGGAAAACATACTAGTGGCAATGTTAACGGATTCTCGAAGCCATATCCGGGAATTAGCAGTGAGGTAAATCCGGAACATCAGGAAAAAGAAATCCGAAGGCATGCGCTTTTTCTAACCTCCCGAACTCAACTTCAATGCCATTGATTGATTATATTGATCTAATCGACAGGTCAAAGTGCACTATAACAAAGCCACTGCTTACAATGCATATAAAAGATGGAAAATTGGAAGATATGTGCAAACAAGAACAGGTTCCTATGCTAACATTCGAGAAGTTTCCATGTCACACGCAAGCAGTCCAGAGATGTGTAATACTCATATCTGAAGCTTCAGCGAAAGTTTGTGGTGATACTGCAAGAGACGGTTATGTACGTGCGAAGATTCAAGCAAAAAAAAAGAACTTCCAACGTTTGACAATAAGAGATAGTACCATTCTGAAGCCTAAACTTTGTAAGTATTAGGTCTACTCCTTTTTACTTTATTAGATTTCAATTTCTGGATTTTTAAAATTGAATAAGTGTTATACTAGTAAATATAGTTTTGATTTTTAATATGTGCATATTTTTTGTTCTTGCGATCTTTGAAATGCCAGGAGGAGCAGCTAGATATTGAGCAAAATGGATGAAATCTTTTGTGTGTTCTAACTGACCCATTTGGCAACCATTCCTTGCCATGCCAATGCCTGTTTTTGGAAAATAATTTCCAAAAAGTAATTTCCCAACAAATGGTTCTAGATTGCATTTTTCGTCTTTTTTTTTTACCTTTTCAATGCTAGAGGGGAGCGGCTAGATATTGAGCAAAATGGACAAAATTTTTTGTGGATTTTAACTGATCTATTGGGCAACTTTTGCGCTATGCCAAGATTGATTTCGAAAAAAAATTTTGGCCATTTTTGGCCCACCCTATTTTACATATGTCAATACCCCTCCCTGTTTTTGTAGTGTACTATTTTTGTAGTGGATGGTTTATTACTTAGTGTTTAGCTTCTAATATACTCAACAAATCAATAACAACTACAATTGTGTATTTATATATTATTGTTAATTTTAGGATTTATTTTTAGGTTACTCTAGTACCATAATAATTTTGTTCAACGACAAAATTCACTTCGCACCTAAAACTTATAAAAGGTGATTTTTTAGATGTGATAGAACTTTCGTTGGAAACAGCTGTCAAGTAAGCTGTTTATTTGCACGTTCTCTTCACAATTTTAGTTAGTATAGTTCGGCAAAACAATATGGGGCATTTAACGTTTCAACAACGGTACCAAATTATTCGAATTTATTTTGAGAATCAGTCACCCATTCACGCAACTTATGGACGACGTGATGTTCATGGTGCATATAACCGTCCATCTGAGCAAGCCATCCGTCGAATTGTGGATAGATTTAAAGCGACATATTCCCTAGATGATGCAAAGACACCAACACGTCAAAGGAATGTGCGTATTGAAGAGAATATCGACGCCGTAAACTAAGGTGTTGAACATGATCTAAATTTATGGATTCGTCGTCGGTTGGAGGAATTTGGGCTCTGTCCGTCCACCACGTGAAAAATTTTGCGCAAAGATCTTGGCCTACATCCATACAAGATCCATTTAATGCTGGAATTAAAGCCACGAGATCATCTTGTACGTCATGCTTTCACCGGTTGTGCTCTGGAGCATCTGGAAACTGATCCGTTGTTTTATCGCAACATTGTGTTCAGCGATAAGGCTCGTTTTTGGCTTAACGGGTTTGTTAATAAACAAAATTGCCGCATATGGAGTTAGAACAATCCACAAGAGACCCTACAGACTCCCTTACATCCAGAAAAATGTACCGTTTGGTGTGGTTTACACGTTGGTGGCATCATCGGACCATATCTCTTCAAAAGTGAGGCCGGAGCTCGCGTTACGGTCAATGGTGATCGTCACCACACCGTGATCAGTGATGTTTTGTTTGCAAATCTGCATGATATTGATCAGGACGAGATGTGGTTTCAACAGGATGGTGGCACGTGTCATACGGCGACCGCAATCATTGACTTCTTGAAAGCCAAACTTGGCGGTAAGCTGATTTCCAGAAATGGACCTGTAAATTGGCCTCCAAGGTCGTGAGATTTGACACCAATGGATTATTTTCTGTGGGGTTACGTGGTCAATGATTTACGCTGATAAACCAACATTGGCGCTTTGGAAGACAACATTATCCGCATTATTCGTGACATACGTTGTGTGCGGTGTTGATGAAAGTAGCTGGCCGAAAATTGGACTTTCAGAATGCGCTTCTTCAAGAATAGCCGTAGTGGCCATATTCCTCAAATGTTAATGCCACGTATTGATCTTTCGAATAAATACAGCATTTTGATTAAATTGCATTTTTTATTTCGTTTTTTCCATTTGCAAGTTCCATCGGTATTAAAAAACACCCTATATATATACTTAAGTGAACTTAGTATTTAACCTTATATTATATTTAACCTTAGTATTTAACCTTATTATTTGTATTCAATTTGCGTTTATTAATATACTTATATCAATATACGTATATTAAGAATACTTAAATTTACAGTAGTGGGATGTAAATGTTGTTTGCCTTTCTGACCTTCATAATACTGAAAGTAACGAAAAAGTTACTGAAAGTAACTGAAAACTTTCTGAAAATAATTGAAAAGTTACTGAAAATAACTGAAAAATTACTGAAAGGGCTGAAAAGTTGTTGAAAGTAATTGCAAAGTTACTGAAAATAACTGAAAAGTTACTGAAGCAAAAGTTGAGCATTTGCTGGGGTACTCGGAGAGTAAAAGCTCATGACATACAGAAAAAAAAGTACCTCACACTCTTCCATAAAAAAAGAGCCTCTTTTAATCTTTTTACTAAAATGCAATAAAATAAATTGCATAAACGCTATAATATAAGGTACAAATAAGAAACATAATAACAGGAATTATTATTATTATTTTTATTATTAACATCATTACAAATTATTTCTATTGAGCACAAAAATGCTTCTGAATCTTGGAAAGTGGCAGCTGATAGTCAAAGATAATTTGTTATTATATGTCATTAATTATTATATAAAATTATAGGCTAAAATATTAATTTGGATTTATGTAAAACAACTCACCTTAACATACGAAAAATTAAGAATGCGATATGTATGATTTTTTTAAAAGAATTCCTTTCTTCATAAGGGACAAAGCGGCAAAAATGTGGTCTTTGCCCGGGAGCGGCAATCTTCTAAATCTTCCAGGACTATGAAAATCCATACACATACATGCACATATGCATATATAGCAGTAGCGCAGGATGATTTCAGACAGTGGATAATGTCACATTTTTCACCATTCTCCACTTCACCGATTTCTTCTCCTGATGTGTTTTTTTATAAATTCGTGGTTTTTAAAAGAATTTTCAAATTTGAAATATAACGTGGTAAACACGACACGCCATAAAACTCTTGATAGAGAGGGGGAGAGAAAGAGAGAAAATGGTGCAAAGGGAAGTTGGAGAAAGTGGCCGCCAAAGACGGCGCTGTAATTCCAAACAAAGACGCTCAGACAACGCAACCAACTACCGGAGACAGATTAGTGGAAGGAGAAAAGTCTTGATAAAGAAGAGTTATGAAACAAAAATAGATGAATAAATAAAATAACAGAATTAGTAGCGAAATACCTTTAAACGCGCTCTTGAACCCTCTACTCAAGACTAGATGGACCTCATTATAAGTGCATTGCGCTTTGATTCAATGAACGACCTTGGGTAGCGCATAGTCTTTGAAGTTTCTTTCGTTTTAGAGGAATCTTAGGCGAAATGAAAATGTTTGAAGACTTATCTCTTACGCAATTTAAATGCTCTGCGAATATTTTACACACATTGCAAGTATCAGATATATGCTTCATCTAATAAGTTAAAGACAGAGCATTCCTCAGAACCAAAATACATATATTACTATTATATACAGTAATAGACTTCCATACATTATAAATGTACTTAAATTGGCAGAAATGAAGTTATATGCTTTGAATGAATTGGACCAACCGATCTTCGCGTGTATTTAATACAAAATCAAGAAACAAATGAATTAATTTGAATGGGGATGTCGGTTCTCAGTAATAGGTCTAAGTTTTCGGAAATCATCCATCATGTTTTTTAAATAAAATAAGAAGTATTAAAATTAGATCTTCTAAAGAAATTTTAACTATCATTATTTTAGTAAATTCTTCTGACAATCTGGAACTTTAAGCTCATTTTTTTATTTCATTTTTAGAGATTTTAAAGTAATTTTATTTTTTCGCCCTTTAAAATAGAAAATGCGTTCGTTGGGCCTCACTGGGTTTGAATAAGGTTTTCTCAATTTTTTTTCTTTCGCTTACATCGTCAGCTTTTTTAACAATAAATTTAATCTTTTAATCCTCTTTTTTAATGTTAAAAGAATCAAAGATTTATTTTTGCCATTAATAAGTGAATTAATTAAAAACTTCAACAACGTAAAATTTTTTAAACTGATTTAAATCTTTAATTTTTGTAATTCTTCGATTAAAATATTGTATATTTCCTCAATAACACACGTTAATTAACAGTATAGATCGTTATGTTGATTAACTTGAAACTTTTATATCACTTTATGGATTCCTATTATTAATATTATATTTAATTAACAGCTTATTTATTTATTATTACTGACTGTAACAATATATCGATGTATTTCGATGGGAATTGAGTGATCGAATATTAATCTCAAGGAAGAAGCTATAGGTACTAAAATATGCAAATCACTACACCACAAAGTATAAATTATATTTTAAAACAACGTTGAAATGATTAAAAATTTTAATAATAAATAAACATGCTTTCAACCATTCAAAGTGATTATCATCATCAGATGTTACAAAATATGAAAATAGCATATTTCAATAAATCTACTTGTGTCTAAAACATTATCAAATCTCGTGATAGATTAAACAAATTCGATCATCTTTCAAGAGAAATGTAAAATAAAGGCGTACAAAACGTAATTTAAAAACAAATTAAAGCATAAAGTAGAATATATTAAACGTCAATCTGAACTACTTATCAGGAAAACCATGCGCTACTTACACTTACAGCTTTGGCTACTCTAATAAAATGTTTAATTTATTTAGTTCATCTCTTCAAGCTAAACAAAAATTAGAAGTTTTCAATTTAAACAGTAAACACAGAATTGAGTTTGTGAATATTGTGAGTTTGTATCCACCAGTGGATATTACTATTGATGTAATTAATGAGTTAAGCATTGTAAATGAATCTTATTCTAAATCTGAAGGACCCATTCTATATAATGATGGGTAGAGCCTCCGCCCGGCAAGTGGAAGGTCGTGGGTTCAGGTCCCACCGAAGGCAGAAATATTTATTTTCTTTCGAACGTTTCACCATCTAATCACGCCATACCATCGGCGTTGGTATCACTACGCCAATAAACGTTGATTGATTGACATTGTTGTTTGATTTAATCTGAGGGACCCTTCATCATTTTTGCATTGAATTTTACCATGAGTAATAATTTCTTTCGGGTTAATGATGTGTTTTATAAACGACAATACGGTTTCCCCATTGGCTCTCCTTTATCTGGTGATACGGCTGAAATAATTGGTCGCAGATGGGAAAATACCATCCTAACTCCGCATATGTATGGTTTAATCCATATGAGATTTGTTGGTGGTGCTATTTTTATATATGATGCTGAGAAGATTAACTGCGACTTCGTTGTTAATGAATTTAATCAGATTTACCCTTCCATTAAATATACTGTGCAGGAAGAAGATTCCCAAAATGGTTTAAATTTTTCGGATTTAATTGTTAAAAAAACATCCTGACAACTTTGACATTTCTATGTATCATAAACCTAATGAAGTAGCCAAATATCTTCTGTATTCGTTTACACAACCCCGGACACAAATTGATGCATGTAGTTTCTCGCAGCTATACAGAGTCTAACTTTTGTCAAGTTCTGAACAGCTTAGGAATGAAGAATGTATTTTAATTTTTAACAAAGTTATTAACTCTAGTATGACTAGAACAAGGGTTAATACGATTTTTTAAAAAGTCAACTTAAGGTACTCTGATCCTGCCGCCAGACTACAAAAAACAGATAGAAAATTCGTTGGATCTTACGATTTTTTCTCTTCAATTTTTGCCCCGATTAGAAAAGCTTTGGGTAAAATTAACTGTTCTTTGGTGTTTAAAAAAGGTTCGAACACTTTCTCTAGAATAAAAAACGTTAGAGATTATGTTACATCGGCAGATAAGGTTGGTATTTATACTATTACAATTAGTTTTAACAATGGTAATGATGTCACTCAATATATTGGGAGTATTTATAGAAGATTGAATGTAAGAATTAAAGGGCACGAAGCTGATATACGCTTTGGAAGGTTTAATACTGCTTTATCACAATTTGTTCATAATAATATTGCAGTACCACATATTGATCAAACTAAAAAATTGGCTTTTGTGTAACGGACATAGGCGTAGAGTTATATGGACCCGTGGGGCCCCCCCCCCAATAATCTCCTAATATTTTTTTAAAAAAATTGCAATTTTAGTTTACGAAAATGCTTTTGATGAATTTTCACACATTTTTTCCAATCCTAACCACACGCTGGCGTTCTTTTCTTCCAACCCAAACTGCCTTGCGGTGGCGCAGTGTGGTAACGCGTTCTCCTAGTGCGCCGCTAATCCGGGTTCGACTCCCAGCAGTGCAAAAAGAACGCTTACTCAGAGATCTCATAAAGATCGCACTGCTCACTGTAGTCCGGGGTTTGGTTCCCTAGGCCTTAAGAGGTTCGGATTCCTCGGAAAACAGTAGGTCCCGGCGCAGCATGACCACTGTAGTCTTTGAGCCGTAAAACCAAAAAACAAACAAACAAACACACAAACCCAAACACTGACATAATTGCTTCCCGACTTCCCACTAATCGCCAACTGCAACACTCATTCTGCATTAAATATTTTGGTGAGTATAAAGCAGGGTTGTCCAACCTTTTTGAGTAGCAGGCCACTTAAAGAATTTTCACGGATCTTGCGGGCCAGTTGGTTCTCAAAAAAAAAAGGAAAAAAAAACTTACATTTAACAGCCTCTCTTTAGAGTTTCTTCTGGTTATTTCTTTGTGACCTTCCGATACAGAAAGGGGTCGCCTGTGCTGTCTAAACGATTTTTCCATATTTTTGAAAAAATCTAAAATTTTTGTTTGAGAATTTTTTTTTATTTCAAACGGTTGTATTTGGGCCAGATTGTGTCCCTCGGGCCGTATGTTGGACAATCCTGGTATAAAGGAAGGCTAGTAATATAACAACATTTATTAAAACTAAAGATTTTCCCGGTGGGGGTCCCCGAAACTTCCCGTACGAACATCCTGGATCCGCCAATAAGCCAAGTATATCAGTTTTGAAATGAGTAAAGATTTTTCAAAACTGAGAGGCTTGTTTCAATTCTTGGTAGGATGAAATTAAATTGACGTACCGTGATGACTCAAATTGAACTACTTATGATTTTTTTCTGTCTTAAATAGTTCTGCAATTCATCATTAAATTTTCCCCTCAAAAATGAGTAGGCAAGGGAAGTATAAAAAATGATATAAAATCATCAAATGTTACTCAAGGATAATAGCTGCCGTGGGGAAGGATTATATATTTTCTTTTTTTAAATATTTTCCGCTTAAATTTCCCTTAAATTGAAAGAAATTTTAAGAAACGAAGGTTTTCAATTTCTCTAAAGGATTTTGATTAAATGTTTTTTTCTTAACAAAATTTGAGTTGGAAAATCTTGGAAAGATTTAACTAAATTGGAATCTTTAGAAATATTAAGGGAAACGTATTTTGTTGCAATAATTGAGCTTGAGATTTTCTGTTTCCAACTGAAACCATTTCCCTTACATGTTAAGAAAAAATGTGTTAATATCTTGCCTGGTCATTAATATAAAATTATTCTTTATTTTACTTAATTTCATGTAATTAATTTAATTATCAATTAATTAAGCGTGGTACAACGTCGTCGACTCACGTTTCGTAGAAAGTCCGCTTGGTTTCCACGTTTCGCTTTTCTCATGTGTGAATCTTCTTCAGTAAATTTTGAAACACAGATAACAAAACAGTCCGACGGTGGAGCAATAGTAACACATTCACTTCACATAACGTGGTGTTAAATCGGGTTTGATTCCCACCGTTGCCACCAAAAAAAAAGGTTTGCCCCGGCTAGCTATTCAATACAGTTCAGGGGTCATTTCTCTTGATCTAAAGAGGTAAGGATTCAGATTAGTAATGAATAAAGACTAGAAATCCAACGTCGTAGGCACAATAAGTGAACGAAGTTTCAATATACGTTTCAGACGGGCCTCGTCGTCCTTCGTTAGGCGTATATATATGTGAGATCGCGTGTATTCCTCTGAATCAGTGTGACCGTATCCACCTGAAACATGAGTTAAAACTTTCATCAAATATCTCTACCCCCAAAAATCGTTTTTAGATTATAATATAATTACTATTTTCGGATTCCTCGAAAAAATATAGATCCACGGCCTTAAGATGAACTTGTAATGACGCATTCGTTCAGAGTCCAATTGTTAATAATAAATAAATTCTAGAGCATTACCATGTCTGGCCTTCCACTTTTGCGTCATCTAAATTTTATACAGAATTTTTCGAAATGCAAGGGACTCAATTTGAAAATGTCAAGATACGTTTGATGTTTTCTGCAATCTTTCAGAAGACTTGCGAATCGCGTAAAAGAAGAAACTGACTCTTCGCATCACTTTCAAAGCTGAATTTTTCACCATTTACGACGTCGTCGAGAAATCTGATATAAATATTTCTAGATCCTGAAAAGAACAAATCGACTGGCCTGAATATCCTGAAATCTCCCGCTTATATAATATATTTCGTATTTTGTTGGACAAATATTATTTATTTCTCTCGAATATATCGCTTTCTCAATATTGTTTGTTTGTTTGTTTGTGGTTTTACAGCTCAAAGACTACAGTGGTCATGCTGCGCCGGGACCTACTATTTTCCGAGGAATCCGAACCTCTTAAGGCCTATGGAACCGAACCCCGGACTACAGTGAGCAGTGCAATCTTTATGAGATCTCTGAATAAGTGTTCTTTGCATTGTTGAGAGTCGAACCCGAGTTAACGGCGCACTAGGCGAACGCATTATCACACTGCGCCACAGCAGGCCCCCGCTTGTTCAATAAAGCATTCCTAACTTTACCGACGTTTGACTCCAGGGTTTATCTCTTGTATTTCTAATACAATAAAAGACAGTCAAACCTCGCTATAGTGAATCCGGCTTATAACGAACAAATTCCTTTGTTCCATCCAATCATCCATTATTATTAGCGGATCGGATATAACGAACCCCTGGATATAGCGAACCAAAAGTTCGGTCCCTTAAGGTTCGCTATAGAGGGGTTCGACTGTAGTTCGAATGAGTACAAAAACAAATAACTTTATTTTCTGTTTCAAAAGCATGGCTTACATATATAGACATCAGCACTTCTTTACTTAGGGTGGGACAAGAACGAAATACAAAAAAAAAATCCAGCTTCCCCGCTGATGCTTTAACGATACCTCTCTGCACTCCTCTTCGACCCTGAGGAGTAACGTGCTGACCCTGAAATGACCTGAACTAATGACCCTGAATTGTAACGTGCACTCTTAGCGTGCTGATAACCCGGGTTCAATTCCTGACGGTGATAAAAACGAATGCTTACTGGCCAATTGCTCACCGCTGTCCGGTGTTTGGTTCCCTATTCCAGTGTTTCCCAGCCTTTTTTCCCTACGTCGCACTTTGATTAGGCTTTTCATTTATGAGTACCCTTTCCTCTCATAGCACCCACCCATTCCTCCGCGCAAAAAGTTTGTTTTTGATCAGGTAACCATATCTAGGTTTGCTAAACAATCAAACGTTTCAGATTAGTGGGGTTTGTTTATAAGCTTTTATTTTTGATTTTACACTTTATAATTTATTGCAATTTTTTGTAATAACAGCCTAATATCAAAACGAATAAAAACGGCATTAAAATAATTTTAACCACGTTAAATTATGGTAAAAGTTCATAAAAATTTGTAAAATGTCTTTTTGTTAAACCAGAAGTCTATAACTTCATTTTTGTATTTTCATTTTAATCACTTATGTTTGTATGTTTTCCGCCATTAGCAATAATATTTGCACGTACTCCCAATCGGTACTCTGCGTATCCCGGAAAGGTACACGTACCGTATGCGTACACAGGAAGTTCATAAATGCGTTATAGGCTCAATGTAGGGTTAGAGCTACAACTCATATATTCCTATGTTAAATATACAAAATTTCATTGCAAAGGGGGGGTAACAATCCCCACGAACACCCCCTGCGTACGCCAGTGACACGTACCACAGGTTAAGAAACACTGTCTTAGTCCTTAAGAGGTTCAGACTTCCCGGGAGGATTGAGTTCACTACTTAGTAGAGCGTTCGTTCATAGTGAACTGACCCAGATTCAGCCTACAATGGTATTGTAGACCAAGTGTCATTTTCAAAACACAGTATTCGGGGTTCAGTCAGCGCCCCCTATATTGAAAGCTTACACACTGAAAACCGGAAGTTCCAACATGGCCGATTCTGTAGTCCATGTTCCGCGTTGTGTTGTGATCGCGTGAAGAGTGTTTTGTATACTTTTTCCACGATGTACTGTAAAATTTTGCATGAGTGTGTTGTATATTCTTGCCTGAGTATCTTTCTATCTACGGAAGTTCTGGAAAAGCAATGCCATATCGTTGCACAGCTCCTGGTTGCCGCGGCAATTATAGCAACGGCCCACGTGTGTCTGTTTTTCGTTTTTCCCGTGATGCAGAACTACGAAAGAAGTGGATAAATTTTATAAAGAGGGATGGATTCGAAGTAACCAAAAATTCTAGGGTAAGTATCGTTCTTTCTAAACGTACAGGCATGTACATATATGTATACATTTCCTATTGCTAAGAGAGGGGCAAAAATTAAGTAAATACTGTATAGCGTATATTCGTATTAGAGGAAACTTGTATTAGTTTTTATTAATGTGAATGAAGTAGTTTGAAAGAAATTTTTAGGATTGGCAAATTTTTGGCTACATTTAATTGCTATAAAAGTTATGTTCAGTTCATTTGTATATAGACGAGAAGTGGTGGTGTGCCTGTGATTATCCATATGTTTGTTTTAGGAGAACCAGAAAATTAACTTAAAACATATTGCGAACACAAATATATGAATACCTGAAGCTTGAATGTTGTGTTCCGGAATGCATCAAAATTTTTAAATTTTCATACCACTATATTTATATGATTGGATGCATGTCTATATCACCTAGTATAAAACATGCTTTTTACATCTCTTTTCTTTTCCTGTGTAAAATAAGTGAAGTGCACTAACATGAAAATGTATGGTAGTTAAAAGCATTTATATTTCAATTAGATTTATGTACTGAAACGTTAGTTAATCGATAAAAATTTAATACATCCCTATATGAAGGCCACATCAAAAGCAATCATGCATTGATATCTTCTTTTTTAATGCCAATATCAAAAATAAATGCTAAAAATTTATATATTGTGATTAAAAAATTATACAGAGTTGGAAGAAATTGGTTTCAAAACAATATATGCGAGTTCTGATAATAATGCAATTAATGGTAGAGCTATATCCTTTTTCAACGTTCCACCTAAACATTACTTTGTTTATAAACACCCGTCAGATTTTAGTAGGCCATTATTTTAAAGAAGCAAATTGTGTCCGTCGCCAAGACCAGCAGCTGTCTAATATCCCGGCAACAAATCCCTACCTTTTTAATCACTTTGGCTTGGTGTAAGATACTTGAAGCAGCATTACGCAGATTAGATTTATAAGTAAAGACAACGTTATTCCCTACTTGAGCTTATAACGTTTTCATAGCTATAGAATTTGATTTATATTTCACTGTTATTGTTTTTGAATTTAAAGTATGTTTCCTAAGTAGCGAAAAGCATTGCTGATGTAATACGTTTATTGATGCCCTTCTGGAGTTGCGGTGGCATATATTCCATTCCGTGCCAGTGTGGCCAAATTTATATCGGTCAAACACGGAGAGCACTGCGCCTCAGACTAAATGAACACGAAGCTTATGTCAGAAAGCAAGAATTCCATAAATCGGCTCTGGCAAAACACTCATGGGAATTCGGACATCAGTTTCTATTCTCCAATGCACATATTATTAAAAAAGTCAACTCAACACTTGATCTCAGTTTCTTTGAGGCATTTCACATTCTAGCAAACATCAATGTTGCAGTTAATGATCAACTCCTTAGTAACTCTATATCATCCACTTGGAAAAACCTTTTGGGTCTCACGGCTGAAGACGTCTCCACAAATACGCTTTACTCCTCCGCCCAATCAAGTTTCCAACCGACGTGATGGCAACACCGGCCAACAGCACGGACATAAACAGAAGCCGCCATTTCGCTCTGACGACGGTAGCTGGTTAACGCTATCGAAATAGCTATCAGCAGTATTATCGTGTTAATGATTTTAAAGAACTGCACCATAAAAATTGTATTTTATTTGTTTCTAAACATTTTAGATTTTTTTCAGAGATAAGTAAAAATCGTGGGGACAAGATAGGTGATCCCTTTATGTTTCGCATCTGCACAAACAAATAACTGGAAAAAACTCTAAAGGAAGGCTGTGAAGTGTTTTTTTTTGTTGTTTTTTTTGAAGAAACCACTGGCCCGCGAGATCCGTGAAAATTCTTGAAGTGGCCCGCCACCCATAAAGGTTGGACAACTCTGCTTTATACTCACCAAAATATTTAATTTACGACAATGAATTAAAACTGTGCTTTTCTGTAATTGAACTATATGGTTTAATTCAGATTGTAGTCAAGTATGACAGAAGGATAACTTAGCAAAGGAGATATATACAATAACCAAAAACGATAATTTACAATGTAATTAATAGAACAAGTTTAAATTTAAACTATAAAAACATTGTAATTATTTCACTTTTTTCATAATAAGCGACTTTTTAAAAAACTTGAAGTTTATAGTGCAAAGTCGAGCCATCTTGGTTTCTTTGAAAACTTGTCAATCACTTTATTTACATCAATATGAAGATCTCTGTGAGTGTGTATTAAAAGTCTCTTCTGTCATCCGCGTTCGAAGCCAAGTTTGACGGCGCTTCGAGGATAAAAAACTACGTTCTGCTGAAGCAAGACTTACTGAAAACATAGTTTGAAAGGCGAATAGCTTGTAGATTCATGGAAAAACGTCTAGATTGCATTTCTCCAAGGCTTGGAGACTTTGGTGTAAGATTTTAGTTTATTACGGTAGTAACAAACAACACATAAAATATTTCTCATTGTCTTTATTTTTTTCCTGTGTAACCGTGACGGGGGGGGGGTTCGATCGCCTCCTCCGCCCCTCGCTGGATCCACCAATGGTCTCTATTGCCACAAGTCCTGAAGAAAACAATTTGTAGTCCCCAGTCATTAATTTGCTAGCTATGTCCGCTCCAATGAGAATCTCTATAAGACTATCTAGGTCATGAAAATAGATGTCATAATTCTCATGCTCTTCCGTCTACTCTCCTGGTCCTATATGTAGTACAGATTCGCAAATTATTTCTTGATTAAGAGCATCAAAATAGCAGTTGTAACTTCCATCCCTCTTTGAAAGGTATGTAGTAAAAACCTCATGATGCAAAATATCAGTGCGAACTACATCAAACAATGAATGCTGACGTTCACTTCTAACATGTCCCTATCACATTTCTATTGCGGGGTCTCTCAAAA
>QLNU02013710.1:0-13765 GCA_006491805.2 Dysdera silvatica
CATTTCAGAATTGGCTGTGCATTCACCAACAAGTACCTCCACCGCATTAGGCAACTCCCGTCGCCTGTGTGTCTCCAGTGTCAGGAAGGTGCTGACGAAACACTGGAACACATTCTCTTGCGGTGTCCGGCCTACCACTACCTCAGGGAGGAGCTCCTTCTCGCCCGCCGCCGTTTAGGCCTCGCCTCGCCACCAGGTCTGTTTGACCTCCTGGATCCCACCGGATCCCCCCGCCTTCGCGCTGCCTCCGTGGCAGTGCTAAACACCTTCCTCTCCGGGCTTGGCCGGTTCCTGTAGGTTACTCGGCTGGCCCATGGGGGTGACTCCGGTCCTGCTGCCTGGGCCGTGGCCGTTCCCCGTGGCGGCCCCCCGGCAGCTGGTTTCGGTGTGCGTTGAATGACGACTTTACGTGAACGTGCATCTATGAATGGTGTGTTGATCGGCAATCCATCTCCCCCTCAGCCGCCTCGGCGGCTGATTACGCTGTTCAAGCGTCCTGTCTGGGATTACAGCGCCGCCACCTTCGGCGGCCACCCTTCCCATTGCCCTTCTTGCAAAAGAACGAACGAACGAACGACCTCAGAAGCTAGGTGAGTGTTTCAATCTCACTGCTATGCTCGTAGGACCGCTATTGTTCAACGTTTGACCGATAGGGTGACGCATTATCCGCTTGGAAAAGCGCACTGTTCTATGGGAACAACATGAGCGGAAAAGGACGAAGATGATCTGCCAGCAGGTTAACGCAGCCCGAACCTCTCAGGGTTTCATCCAACGTGATGAGAGGACATAGTGAGAGCAAAGTAAAGATGCCCCAGACAGTAAAACCGCTGCCACCGGCCTGTACGACGACTGTTTGACACGAGGAATGTTTTGCTTCGTACGGACAGGGTGCGAATTAACGGGGGGGATGGGGGGGATTTCCCTGGCTCGTGAAAATTTATCCCCGGCAAAAAATTTTAATTAACTTCCCTGCCAGGGATGATTATTCCCCCCCCATGATATTAGGAAAAAAAACGATATTCACATTCTTTCTTTCATTTTTTTTTCCCCACAATAAATTTTTGATTCTTAAAGTGTTTTGGTGATTTTTGAGTGATATCACTGGTCCTGGTGAAGGCAGGATGGGTGGAGGAGAGGGAAGTTGGGAAAGAGCTAGATAGGGCCCATTTGGAAATAGGCAGGAGGGCTAAAAAAATAACGGCAATTATTCCCTAAGGGAATAGAGGTGTACTTCTCAGGGAACATCGGATATCCCTTTGATATTCGAAGTAGCCGCTAATTGTTGGCAGGCTGATTGTACGGCGGTTGCAAACATCTTGTCTGGGAAAGACACTTGTGAACCCTATCTTTGGAATAGAACCTGATTGTTTCCGAAAGAAATAAATCAATTTCGGAAGAGCGATTGTCAGACGGTGGATTTTAGCATTGACTTTTAGAAGTCGGACATTGGAAGAGGAAGGCCAAAACGAAGAGGAGTGAGAGAAAGTGAGTCCGGTGACGGAAGTACCACCCAATGTAAAACAGCGCACTTTGACTCCTGTTGAGCAAAATAAAGTAAGCTGACGTATCTTTTCAAATTATCATTTAAAATCACTGTGAAAATTGAATATCGGTATTATAATGGTATAACGTTTTTCTGTCGTAATAGCAAGACTCGAACAGCTAGACTTTAGGTAGCAAATATTATGAGGAATTAAATAGTTGGTTTTTATAAGGCCTTTTATAATCAAAAGAATGACTAAAAATTTTTTTGGGTTAGTAAGTGAGAGGTGGGGAGGAGAGGATATGATAAGTAAATGATATAGAAATATCGATAATTATTATAAATTGTGACATGCTTGCTTTATCTTAAATATGTGGATTATACATGTTGATTCAGGGGCTTAGCTATACCATATAACAAAAGTAGGCAAAGCCTAGGGGCCCTTTTTCATCAAGGTCTATTGACGTAGCAAAGGGTGGGGGGCAAAAAGCTTGAAAGAACCTCTTAATAGTTTTGTACATGGGAAAAAGGTATGCTTTGCCCCCACTCCTTCTATGATTTGAATTACCATTATACGATGATACAAATAAAACTTCTCAATTTGATGTTCGGAAGCATTTTTAGGTTTTCTGGTTTGGGGCGCCATTGTTTTCATTTTATCAACTTTAAATTTTCAGACCGAATGTCGATCACCAATGAATCACGACCACATGGTACATCGAGTACACTGCCTCTTTATAGCATCTACTGTCTTTAAAACACCAATAATTCAGCGTTAGTGGTGGAAAACACAACATCGTAATTCTTATTTCATACAAGTGCAGGATAGATCCTAAATTTGAAAATAAATTATAATGTAGAATTAAAAAACAATATGACGAGTTAGCTTCAGATTTTTTGTTTGATAATAGAGATCAATTTTTTAAAATCAGTGTTTTTTACTATGTTTTAGGCAAAATTATATTATTTTATAATGCAACATTATTATTTTTATAATGCAAATTAAAAATCGTTTTGAAAGCATGAAATTAGTAAAAAAATATTTTGTAATATTAGAACAGAAAAAATCAAATTCTGAATTGCTAAGTGAGTGTTAAAATTTCATAAAAAAATTATTCATCTGTATTCTCTCCGCAGCAACAAAAATTCAATACTGTAATTTAATCACGCTTATCAAACAGGATTTATCGCCAGACATGTTCATTAGACAATTTTTTTATTTACTAATTTCAAAATATAATGGTCTGCTTGTAAAAAGTGACTTTACGGAAATTTTTACTTTATGCTATTTTTTACCCTGCCCGTGTCAGCTGACTATGCCGAAAGATCATTTAGTAAATTACGAATAATAAAAGTTTACAAAAGAAATACTATTGGTCAAAATAAAATGTACATTACTGGCTATTGCGACTAATACATGTCAGAAAAATGGTCTTGTTATAAATAAATTTGACACCCACGTATTATTAGCTCAATCTAGAGAGATTTTTGTTTAGGAGAAAAAGAGATGCTGTCCTCATCCGGGATTCAAACCAGGGTATCCGAATCCGGGATGAGGACAGCGTCTCTTTTTCTCCTAAACAAAAATAGCTCTAGTTTGATCTACTAATACGTGGGTGTCAAATTTATTTGTAATGAAAAATCTTCACGAAAAAACCCGCCCCGGTGGCTTTGTGTGTTGACCATTATTTGGCAATTGTGTTATCCCTGTGAAGGGTAATAATATCTTACAACTTAATATACGGAGAAAAAAAGCGTTTGTTCTTGTTCTCATTCGTCTAGTAGGTCAAGACACCGCGGGCTCAACGCAGGGACCCTGGTTCGAATCCGAGATGAGGACGGCGTCTCTTTTTCTCCTAAACAAAAATAGCTCTAGTTTGAGCTACTAATACGTGGGTGTCAAATTTATTTGTAATACAAATTCCCTGACGAAAAACTCACAAAAATCTCGCCCCGATGGATTTGTGTGTTGACCAATATTTGGCAATTGTGTTATCCCTGTGGGAGGTAATAATATCTTACAAAATGGTTTTGAAAGATATTTTCAATAATTTCGCAAAAATAAAGGAGCAAAAAGCAAGGTTTTTTTACATTTATTCGTTTTAAAGTTTTGATGTATTTTAGTAATAGTATTATAATTTTTGTCAAATTGAATGTAATGAACTGTAGTATACAGTAAAAATCGTTTATAACGACGCCGGTTATAACGACCAACCGCATATAATGACAGAATTTTTACAAGAAGTTTGATTTGCTATTCTACTCCATACTAAATATATCGGTTATAACGACATCGTATATAACAACGAAACCTGCTATAACGACGGCGATTTTGTAGTCTACGTAGATTCTAAGTAGGGAAATTCGTATCGGATATAACGACGCGACTTGACAGCCATTAATCGGAACCATGTGGGTTAGTTAATAAAATTTACAGTTACCAAAATTTAAGCGATATTCTAATCTTGTTTATTTACAACTGTCCGAGAAATTTTTATTAGGAAGAGTTCAAGTATTACGTAAGCACTTTTTTTTGGGGAGGTTGCTCTTTTGCTTATTTTCCTACGTTGGTCAATGTTAATTTTTGCTTACCCGGAGGGAGGGGGGATTGAAATGGCCAAAATATTGCTTACGTAATACGTGAAACTCCCTTACTGCTAAACCTGAATATTGAAGATAATAAACCTTAAAAAACACGTGATTTATTAATTGAATAACACGAAGGTCATATTCTTTAGAGGCCTATTTTATTTTTTCAGCATAACAAAACTTTTAAATCGGCACTGTTCGGAAGTCATTAGTATAATATAATAAATATAATTCATTAGATTTGTTTTCGACATTATATACTTTAGTATTTTCTAGAATTTTTGTCAATTTAAAAAAATAAAAAGTGTTACGTATTTACTGTGGCTATAAATATAATTTAACGTTAAGGGAAATGAAATTGATTATAATTAAATACATTTTTATTTAATTTTGAAACCAAAAAGTTTATACTTTTTACTATCAAAATAATTTATAAAACTCTAGAGTGTATTATACTATAGGCTACTATGATTTTAAAAATATATCGTTTATAACGACGATCGGTTATAGCGACCGAATTTGCACGGTTCCCTTGAAGGTCGTTATAACCGATTTTCACTGTAGTTAGAATTTTTTTATCCCTCCCCCCCCACTTATAAAAAAGTTTGATTCGCACCCCGCTGAAGAATTATATTGCTCAGCTATATTTGTATCTAATTAGTAGCTAAGTGTAAATGAATAGTATCTTCTAATATTGACAACGCGTTATTTTAATAGCCGACGGAACAATACTTTCGTAGCTCCGTGTGAAAACACAAACTTTATCTGAGGACTCTCAATTATAAGGTTTGTGCTGCCATCTTGTAGTAAATATGTAAAATATAAACAGAACTATTTTTTTAGGAATTTAAATAACTCCAACTTTAATTTTTCTATACAACTGTAAACACATTTCGTCAATTAATTAATTCTGCCGACAAACACAGGTTTTTGACTTTGCTCATCACATCTTAAAGAAAAGTATTAACGGATAATGCTTGTGGGTAGTAACCAAAAGTGTAAGTCCAAGTTCTGAGTAAGTGTGGAAATTGATTGGGAAGAAAACCAAGAATTGCAGATAAAACGGGTGGTTAAATTTTGAATAGCTTCAATTTTGGTAATATTATTAAATTGATGAGGGTCCTAAATCACATCTCCATAAGGTAAAATCATTAAAATACAGGGCGTCCACAAAGTCTGACCCAGGGTCATTTATTCGGAAACGGTTGGCTAGTTGGAAAAATCGGCGAACACATATCACATTTTTTGGGGGCGCACTTTTTCAGTGAAAAATTTTTGGTGTGTGACCCCTGAGGGGTTGGGAGTGGGGATCAACTCAAAAATTTCAAATGGAAAGGTATGTCAAGTCGTATGTCTTTCGAAAGATCTGAATAAAAAACCATTATCAACGTTGGTCCCAAGCCAATACACTCAATCAGTCTTGAATGGCGAGAGTTTAAAATTTAGGTATAAAATCCCTTTCTTTACCAAAATTCCCCATACACAGACACTTAAAATCCCATTCTGTGCTTGTTTCTGAAGAGAGTGTGCTTCTGTGCATGTGTAGCCACTGTGCTTCGTTTACGTGTTAGTTAGAAACATCGACAGATGCGGCAGTAATTAAAAATTACTTGTACGTGTTACTTGGCGTGTTTGGCTTCATTAGAAGCAAATGAAGTTTAAATAAATCTTTATTAAACTTTCTTTTCTTATTTAATTACTTGCTTTGTTTTATCATTTAACGGCTGTATGATGGCACACTCAGTAGAAGATGAAATGAAAATAATTTTTCTTTATGGGGAATGTGGTCGAAACTGCAGAGCAACCTCTAGAACATTTAATAAATTATTTTCTGACCAACCAATCGATCAAAAGTACGTGTCCGATTTGGTAAAAAAATTTTGCCTAACACAAAGTGTAAAAGATCTGCCACGCTCTGGTAGACCTAAGGTGGCTGAGGGCACAGTGCTGGAAGTTATCGGCAATGCTATTATAACACCACAGCAATCTTCGAGTGAAATGAGTGATTTCACGAACATTCCCAAATCCACAATCGGCAAAATCCTTAAAAAACATTCGTTTTATCTGTATAAAATGCACATTACTCAAGAGCTCAATAAGGATGACTTTGATCGTCGTCTTGAGTTTTATGAAGTAATGACCGCACGAATCGCTGAAAATAATAAGTTTTTACAAAACATTTGTTTCAGAGATGAAAGCACATTCTTTCTTAATGGAGATGTGGATACCCAAAACGTGCGTTGCTGGAGCGATGAAAATCGCTCGAAAAAATTAAGAGAAGGATATACTCAACGACCACAGAAATTAAATTTTTGGGGGGGAATTTTAGGAAACCATATCATAGGGCCTCTTTTCACTGATGGCACTTTAACCGGGGAACGCTATTTAGGTCTGCTAGAAAATTTAGTAGACCCTCTAATTACAAAGGTTGTCGAAAATGCTACAACTGAAGAAGGAGAGCTAGAATTTGATGTAGATGGAATTGTATTTCAACAAGATGGTTGCCCTGCACATTATGAGCGCGCTGTGCGTCAGTATCTGGATAACAGATTCCCAAACAAATGGATTGGTAGGCGATTGAGTGGCAGGCTCGATCCACAGATTTGTCTATGAATGATTTTTTTCTTATGGGGACACCTGAAAACTGTAGTCTATAGATCCCAAGCAACTTCGCTACTCAAATTAAAGAACAGAATTACTACAGCTTGTCCAGAGCTAACATCAGTTTCTTTTCAGCACGTGCGTTAGGAATTTGAAAATCGTTTGTTTTATTGTCAAGAGGTGAATGGTGTGCATTTTGAGCAGTTATTGATATAAAGTTCAATCTAGTAGTACGCCGTGTAATTTGAATAGGAATTTGATCCTATTGGGGCTGAGGAGATCCCCCCCACCACCTATAAAATCTCCTCTGCATCTACACATGCTCAGAAGCGCACTCTCTACAGAAACAAGTATAGAACGGGATTTTAAGTACCTATGTATGGGGAATTTTAGTAAAGAAACGGATATTACACCCAAATTTTAAGCTCTCGCCATTCATGACGGGTTGGGTGTATTGACCTGGGACCAACGTTAATAATCGTTTTTCATTCAGATCTTTCGAACGACATACAACTTGACATATTTTTCCATTTGAAATTTTTGAATTGACCCCCATCCCCAACGTCTCAAGGGTCACACACCAAAAATTTTTCACTCAAAAAGTGTGCCCCCAAAAATAATGGGATACGTGTTCGTCCATTTTTCCATCTACCCAACCGTTTCCGAAAAAATGACCCGGGGACAGTCTTTGTAGACGCCCTCTATAACTTTTATAATAAAATGGGTGAATTTGAGTTGTGGAGTGTTTGAGCTACCTTCGAAGGTAGTTTGGATTTATCTTTGTTTATCACTGTAAATAATACGCTCATTCCATCGAAGATTTGTAGGAAATGTTAAACCAAGATGCTGCGGAGTAATTGACATATTGTCAAGTTAATACATGAAAAGTGAAGGATTACGTTTATAATGAACTCGAAGAAGATTTGTTTTAGAAGGATTTAGTGGTAAGGACCATGATTTAAACCAGTTGAAAATTAGATATTAAATTTTATATATTCATGGTCAATGGGGGTAGGTGATCTTGGAATGAATAGCACAGTCATCTATAAAAAGACGAATCGAAACAGTAGTTTTGTTTATGGTGTTACAGCTCATGGACTACAATGGTCAAGATGCGCTGGAACCTACTGTTTTCTGAGGACTCCGAACCTCTGTACATATAATTTTCCTAGGAATCCAAACATCTGGATCTACAATTTTCAGAGGAATCCAAACCTCTTAAAGCCTAGGGAACCAAACCACGGAATACAGTGAGCAGTGTGATCTTTATGAGATCTCTGAGTAAGCATTCTTTGCACTGTTGGGAGTCGAACCCGAGTTAACGGCGCACTAGGCGAACACGCTACCACACCGGGCCAGTAATAGTAGATGAAATGTAGTTTATGAAAATTAAGAAATGGACAAGAGAAAGAACCGCACTTTGATGGGTACCAGAAAGTTACAAGCGTCAATTATTTTCATTTTGCAATGCCTTGGCAAGTAATGTCTTTTTTTCTGCTTGATGTTTGTGCACCATGTATATTCACACTTTTGACGAACTCATGGAATTGTAATATTTCACTACGTAAAGATTTATCATGGATAATGTCTTCTGTGCTTAGGCTAGTCCAAGCCTTTATGTCGTCCATCCATCCTCCTCTTTTATGCCTCTAGGTATCTTTCCCATGATGTTTCCCTCCAGTGCCAATTGGGGTAGCTCGTATTTTTCTCCGCCCCACTTTATGTCTGCAATATACTAACTTCCTTCTTAGAATCGAAGTCGTGATGATTCTTTGTGTATTGGATATGCTCAGGACTACCTGGTTGGAGATCTTATCGGTTCATGTTATCGTCAATAGTCTTCTAAGGGTCCACATTTCAAAAGCTTCAAATTTATTTCTGGTGTCTTTTTATAATGTCCAGATCTAGTAACCATAAAGCAGAAGAGGCCAAATATAACATTTTAGAAGTAAGATTCTGAGTCGCAGATTTAATTTTCCTTGCACAGAACATTTTGCATTTCATTAAATTTTGCTTTTGCCAGGCCAATTCGTACCTAATTTCTTTTTTAATCATTATTGGGGTAAAAATGTTTTCCCAAATGGCAAAAAGAATTTACTTGTTCTATGATCTTGTTTTTACAATGGGCAGTGATGTTGAAGTTTTTTCTGCTAAGACACATAGTTTTGTTTCTTCACATTAATGGCAAGTCCAGTTTCTTCACTTTTTGCATCAATTTCATCGATGCGTGCCTGTAGATCTTTATTTTAGTTCACTATTTTTACCATATCATCAGCATATCTCAAGTTATTTATAATAGTTCCATTTATCTTTAAACTTTCTTTCCTTTCTTCCATGACTTCTTGAATTACTATTTCTCAGTAAAGATTATAGTGAATAGGAGAAGGAACGCACCCCAGTCTGACACTTCGCTTTATTTTCAACCAGTTTGTTTCATTGTTGTTGATTTTGATTTTTGTTTTTTGGTTCCAATAAACTGCTTTAATAATATGGATATCTTTGGCATCCAAACCTGTCTTGAAGAGTATTTCTATCAGCTTGCCATTATTCTATTAAAAGCTTTTTCATAATTTGCAAAACAGAGAAAGAGGGATATTCATTTCAACTGTTTTTTCTTCCAATTGCGATAATATGAAGGTTTCTTCTCTTGTGCCAGTCCTAAAACTAAATTTTGAATTACCAATTCTTTTATCGTATTTTTTTGTAAATTCTATTGTGGATAATTTGTAGCAAAATTTTGCTTGTACGGTATGTATTTATGCATATACTTCAAATGCGGAAATTCTATGTAATCTAAAGAGCATAATAGCATGTGCTGTGAATGGAAATGACTACTCCAGTTCTTCTAGTAATATATATTTGAGTGTATCTATAGATATATTAACTACATTTAAATTTTATGATACATTTTTAATAGATATTATGTTTTTGATGGACCCTTAAAACGTTGATGAAGAGGCGAACAACACATGAAATTGATTTGAATTGAAACATTTTATTCCCTTCCAAATATTAAACTAATTAGGATTTGAACCACAAAATAGTCCCAAAAAGAATGACCAGGAAATTAGAACAAGACAATTAATATATTTTATTCAACTTTAAAAAGTTTGTCAAATCATTTACATTTTTTTACTTACATTCGATTCAACATACAGTTACAGTGTGTTAAGAATGCAACTATATCAGTAGTTTCACTATTCAAATTTCGAACACGAGGTTTATAGGTAAGAAATTTTTAGATCAGTGGTTCCCAAACTTTTCAAAATCGCGACCCACATTTTAGAATGATTGAAGTTTGCGATCCACCTAGCTTTCAGAAATAGGAGGGGGTATTAAAGTAGATTTTTAAGTCGTCGAAATGATATTTTCTCTCAATTATTCTTCGTTTCTGTTCAAGGGCTCATTTATATCAGTTTCCGCTAATGTTGCTGTTTCGTTTGTCAACCACTGCTCCACAATATTGTAGCGTGGCAGGGGTCACCGGGCCGAAATCGACGAGAGCAAAACTTCAAAAGAAAAAAAAAATAGCAATACTAAATAAAATATTTGTAACAGATGGACGGCGATCGGAGACCAAGATAAACATTTTATCACCCATACTCAGAAGATAAAGAATGCCGCGTTTGCCTTAAGGACCACTTTAGACAGTAGAAATGGCGGTTTTAGAACTTTAGCGCCCCCAGGCGCAATCTAATTTTGGGGCCCTTTCCTTCTAAATATTCTTTTTGTGGCCTTTAACATCCCTACCTATCTTATAACTATTGACGTAACTAGGGGATGGGGGATATTCCCCACTGGAAAATTATTACGCTGCTAGAAAATTTCTGAATCAATGTAATACCAAAGTAATACTATGTGCTGACCAATGAGGTGAAAACTATAGCCACAAAAAAGCGCCCCCTTACACTTGAGGCTAGTTACGCCAATGTTAACAACTATTAAGAGGTAGCAAAAATTTCAAATTATATGAAGGGGTGGAAATCGTAAGGAATTTTAAAAACTATCGAATTCGGCAAGATACTCAACACAACTTAAAAAAATTCCTCTACGAACTGAATCGTGCCTTCTCTGTGACCACGAAATGCTACTTCCAAACTCACCAAGAATTTGAATAAAACGATATAGTAATTTTATTTTTTTTTGTGGCCCTTGAGATTTTGAAGCCCCTGATATTCTGAGGCCCCAAGCCCGCCCCTAGTGCCCCTCTGCGGAAATCCGCCACTGGGTAATAGTCAAATCCACCTCTTTCTGGCGCTGGCAACCCATGCAATGCCACTGCATATCTATGATACAGAGAGGTAAAATTTGGACAAGAAAAAAAAATATAAAAATGACAACTAACAACAGTAAAAGCACTAAACCATAGATAATAGCAACTCAAAGAATAATAATGATGATACGAAACTTTTCAATTACTCCAAAAGTAACACTCTGTATTGACCACTGACAAACACGAGTGTTCTTTAATATTTTAATGGATAAACCTGAAAACTTCTGGCACTCAAAATGTGTCGCCATCTGGTGATTGCTTTTCAAGTTAAATGCGTGTTACGCTCATGAGATAGTAGCAATGCGGTTTATGTTAATTGCTTATTTCAATTTTCGCAATGATACTTTCTCTTTTTTATCTTTGCCTTTCTTTCCGACTTATAATTTCTTTTGTTTAATAAACAAAAAATCGCAGATCTTTTCGAAACCGAATAAATATTGATTCGGGACATGATATATTGGGTTGCGACTCACTTTGGAAACCACTGCATTTTTGTTAGGAGAATATTATATTTTTAGTGAAAATTTTAGCAGAAAGCAATAGTTATATATATAGATACGATTACTGCATATGGAACAATCAAATAATTAAATAGTGCGAAGCCTTTAGCAACAGGAATTTTACATCAAGAAAACCTATCTTATTAATTCCCGATCAATTCCACATTAACCAAATACACATTTAGTAATACATATTACACATCTAAAATATATATATATATTCATATAGAACAAATAATACATTCTGAAAGACTACTGGTAAACGGCTAATACATCACTTTCACTGTACAAATACCTGGATAATGGTGTCTCACACACATAAATGATATATAAACATAAATATTTCGTATTTATTGACACGATATACATACGTGAATATATATAATAACAGGAAAATACTAGAGGTTTATGTCCATATAGAGTTTGTACATAAAACATCAAATGTGAGATCAACTCGTGTGGAACAAATATCTAGATAACCACGTTATACATGATGCAAGTAAAATCATTTCGTACGTTTTTGAAACATGACACATGCATATGCATATTTATAACAGTAAATTACTAAAGGATTAAACACACACACAAACACACATATATATGTATATATATAGAAAGGATAACAACCCAACGCAGGAACATAATAACCAGAAATCTCTTAGCACAGCCCATACTACAAAGGTTAAGAGATGAAGTCGCCAATGACCTAGTAAACACTTCAACCAGTGTGGCAAACCCTGAAGCACCAGCTATTGGCGCAAGAGAACCGCTCCAAACAAGCATAGAAGAAGAAGAGAGGAGGGACGTGGAGAAAATGGAAGAAGGTTTCCAATGTGCCCTGGCGGAATATGAAGGCTCGGATGCCGCAGCAAGGCCAAGAATACCACGCCAACCGGAATATTGGAAACTCTGCGCAGCAACCAAGATCCTCAATGAACATACCCTGCCACTACACCTACAGAAACACAACTCCCTACAGGAAATACACACCGCCATATACTGTGCAGCAGTAGCGGCATCACGCGTCAATGGGTATGAAGTAAGGAACGAAGACCGAAATAACAGAGGAAACAAAGCCCAACCACCATGGCAAGTGAGACTGGAGAAAAGAATAGAAGAGCTCCGCAGCAGCATAGGGCGAATAACCCAGTACATGCAGGGAAATAGGAGTAAGAAATTAGTGAGGAAAGTGAAGATGGCCCTTAAGAGAAATAGGATCCATACAAGACACGAAGAGCCCAATAAACACATCAGCGAATATCTGGATACCCTCAAACAAAAACTGGGTGTATACGCCAGAAGACTCCGAAGATACAAAGACTGTACCAACAGAAAACAACAGAACATGCAATTCCAAGCAAACCAGAAGGCCTTCTACAGGAAGCTCCAAGAGACATCAGCGAGCCAAGACAAGTACGAAGCCCCAAAGCCAGCAGTAATAGAGACCTTCTGGAAGACACTATGGTCCAATGAAGTACAGCACAAAAGCGCCCCCTGGATTCAGCAAGAAATGGAGGCTACGAGAGGAATAGAGGAGATGGAGTATACGGGCATCACGATAGAGGAACTCCAGCAGGTAATCCAACGTACGCACAACTGGAAAGCCCCGGGTATTGACGGCATACACAACTTCTGGTACAAGAAATTTACCAGCGCCCATGGCCCATTAGCCAAGGAACTTACGGCGATAATTGAAGACCCCAGCAAAATGCCTGAATTCCTCTGCAAGGGAATAACTTACCTCCTACCGAAGGACCAGGATACCAGTAACCCAGCGAAATACCGACCCATTACGTGCCTTAACACCCTGTATAAGATACTCACGGGGTGCATCTCTGAAAAAATAAGCCGGCACAGCGAAAGCAACAACTTAATGGCGGAAGAACAAAAGGGATGCCAGAAAGGGACTCTGGGATGTAAAGAGCAGCTTACCATCGACTCAGTTATCCTGGAACAAGCAAGAAAACAAAAGCGAAAACTCAACACCGCATACATAGACTACAAGAAGGCTTTCGACTCTGTTCCGCACTCGTGGCTCCTTGAAATACTCAGCATATACAAAGTGCATCCCTCAATCATCCGATTCCTACAGAGCAGCATGAAACAATGGAGAACCAGGTTACAGCTAAACACGCCAGACAGTAAAATAGAAACGGCCGAGATCCCCATCCGCCGCGGAATCTTTCAAGGAGACGCACTAAGCCCCCAGTGGTTCTGCTTGGCGTTAAACCCCTTGTCAAGGATGCTGAACACAAGTAAATACGGATACATGCTGAAGAAAGACAAGAGAAACCTACATAAAGTCTCCCACCTCATGTA
>QLNU02013710.1:21529-34563 GCA_006491805.2 Dysdera silvatica
CACTGTACTGAATCCACTTCGAAATCCAGCTTGTTCTCTTGGTTGAGCTGCATCTAATTTTTTCTGCAGGCGATGTGTTAGCACTTTTGTGAAGATTTTATAAATAGCAGGTAACAAGCTAATTGGTCGGTAATTTTTCAAATCCTCTTTATCACCTTTTTTATGCAAAAGAATTACTGTTGCAGAATCCCATTGGTTTGGTATGTTACCGCTGTTAAGACATTTGGTAAAGAATTTTGCAAGTATGTCTTCTACATATTCTCCAGCTTCTTTTAGGATATCTAATGTAATACCATCATCACCAGGGGCTCTTCCTTTCTTCATACTTTTTATTGCAAATGAAACTTCTTCTTTTAAGATTTTAGGAGCTGTTCCTTCGACTATTTCAGAGTCTTCGTTTAATCCACTGTTACTTTCGTATAGATTTTTGTAGAATTCTTCAACTCTTCTAAGTATTTCTTCCCTATTTCTTGTTACGGTGCCATCCTCTCCTTTTAATGCAATGATGTGTTTCTTCCCAACAGATAAACTTCCTTTAACAACCCTAAGGCTCTTGTTATTTTCAATGGCTTTCCTTACTAGCTCACAGTTGAATTTTCTTATGTCTTCTTTCATGCTTTTGCGCAGAGTTTTACAAAGTTCTATGTACTCAATCCTGGAACTGGTATTTTGATTGTCCACCTTCATATCTCTTCGCCTTTTCATGAGCTGTTTCGTCTTCTCAGATAATTTGCTATTGTGCTTTTTACAGGTTACACCACCAATTTCCCCAGCAGTTTCAACTATTGTCTTAACAATGTTTTCATTTGCTTCTGAGATATCAATTTCTTCAATAAGTCCTTCCAGTGCAGAAAAGCGATTTTTTAATTCCAACTTGAATGCCTCGGTATTTTCTTTTAATTTCTTTAAATCCACCCTCTTACTTACTTGTTTCCTAATGAGCTTCTGTCGTTCTAATTTAGTATTTAAGTGCACTTTACATCTCACCATTCGATGATCACTTCCAGTATTAAATCTGTTCAGTACGCTGCAATCTTCAATAATTGATTTCTTGTTTGCCAGGATATAGTCAATTTCACTAGTTCCCCCATTTGGGTGTTTCCATGTCCATTTTCTTTGCGGTTTCTTCTTAAAAAATGAATTCATGATGCTAAGGTTTTCAGCTTCTGCAAATTCGATGAGTTGATCGCCACGTTCATTCCTTTCCCCATATCCGTATTTACCAACCGATGTCTCTCCTTGTTCCTGTTGTCCAATTCTTGCATTGAAATCCCCCATGATGAGCTTGATATGTTGTTTCCCTTTGGTGTGTAACTCTTTGATTTCTTCATAAAATTCTTCAACCTCCTCGTCGGTATGGCTTGATGTTGGTGCATATACCTGTACTATCTGAAGTTGGTATCGCTGGGTTAGTTGAACAACAAGCCTCGCTGCTCGATCTGATGTACTTTCAACTTCCAGAAGACAGTCTTTAATTCTTTTGTTGATTAAGAAGCCAACACCACTTGTTCTTCCAGTTTCCGTTCCTCTATAATAAAACAAATGTCCACTTTTAAGTTCCACCAACTCTTCACCTTTTCTTCTAACTTCACTGAGTCCTACAATGTCCCATTTGATCTTGTCAAGTTCTTCTTCCAATTCCTGAAGTTTTGCTTCAGAAGCAAGGGATCGTCCATTATACGTTGCCAAGGTCAATAACAAACGGCAGCCTGGGCCATTCCAGTGATTCTTAGCACCCCCTGCTTTCATGCCACACTGACCGCTGCCTTGATCAGGAGCACTCCAGCACCTGGAGACTAGGGGCCATGGTTTCTGGTGTGTCAACATAATGGAGGAATTAGCCATAATTTCACCACGCTGGCTAGACGGGTTGGTGAATTAGCCCTCCCCTTCCGCCTTTCTATCCGTGTAGCAAATATTAATTTGCCACATAAATAGAAAGCTCAGCCTGCACCACTTGAAGGCGGGGTAGGACACTAGGTTACTGGCCTGGCCGGTTCCACACATCGTCACATACGTTCAGCGTGTGGGTCTCCTTCCAGTTAGATACCAGCAACCCTTTTGCAGGCCATATATATATATATATATATACACAAAGAAATATGTACAAGGTATGTACAAAAACAACAACAATCAATTGGAGTAAGAATGATCAATGGGAAGCGCAAGAAAAAATTAAATTTGCATGATGTCCAAACTCTTAGCGAAAGCTAAAAAGTCGCCAAAATAACGTTCTGAGACCAGTTCATTTAATTCTAATGGTCGATGATTCTCGAATGCCAAATCATTAAAAGTCTGTCGTGCGTGTGCCTGTGTGTGTGTCTGTCTGTGTGTGTCTATGTGCCTGTCTGCGGGTGTGCCTGTGTGTCTGTCTGCGGGTGTGCCTGTGTGTCTGTCTGCGCGTGTCTGTCTGTCTGTGTTTGGCTGTCTATGTCTGTCTGTGCCTATCCGTCTGTTTGTGTGTGTATGTCTGTATATATGTATGCATATATATGCATATGCATGCGTGCATGCATGCATGTCATATTAAAGTCATTCACGATCAAATTTACATAAAATGCTCAATCATATTTCTATATCAGTGTAGATTGTGAGATATATATATTCTGAAATTAAAAGTACCTTTTAAGTTTCATATATGTTTGTAACTGTGATATATACATGTACAACTATAATAATAAAAGAATACGTATTTTTCATATGAATGATATATGACCACATTTATATTTTGCTTACATTCGCATTTCAATCGTAGAAAAGCTGTCAAGGCAGCAATCATATTATTTCCGTTATTGGGAATACCCTATTTAGCTTTTAGCCTAAGGCTGAGTGATAGCATACTTCTAGAAGAGATTTTTCTGGTGGCAAACGGATTTCTCTACGCAACCCAAGTAAGCAATTCTTTTCTATTTAACGTTTATATTTTTACTATATAATGAATTCAAGCTAAAGAAAATTCCCAGTTGTTTCACTCTTCAGGTATTTTTCTTCCGGCAATCGAATGGTCCTGATAAGCCGAGTAAAATTGAAATTGCAACACCAATGAGGAGACTTGCAATTCGCTTGAAACTTACGTTTAACACGTTAATAGGTAGTAAATATGACAATATTTTCAGAACAAAAGAATGCATTTATAGTTAAAAAATTGTATACTTCGTCGTGTATTAGTAATGAATGGCATATACTTGGACCGTAGCGTTATCCGGATAAATGTGCATGGAACCTGTACATCCCAATCAACCAGGTTTTGTTGTACAGCACCTGTATATCAGCTATTGTGTTTGTGTAAGATTTCTATGAAATATTCATCATTTACATATATCGCCATGACACTCTTTTAAGAACATTTTTAGATTTATCAAACAAGCAATTCTATGTGTTGCAATTTCAAATTGATGCAGTGTATAAAGATACAATTTTCAGCAAAGCAACAGAATGCGATGACGTGACAGAATGTGGACGTCGTGAATCTTTACCTGTGTATTTGTCTCAATTTTCTCAAATGAGGCCTAAGCATTTTCATAAATATATATATATACCAATATATAACAATCTTACAAACTACGTTATTCGATTATACTCCTAAAGAAATACGATAAGGATCAACAATTTAAAAACTTTATGCGTCTTTTTTTACTGTAACGCGACCTTCCGTTTTAGGTTTATATTTAATTACCTTGTTTAAATTACTAAATTTATAATTTACTAAATTATTTATGTTTGATAACTCCGGAGCAGAATCTTGTAACAGGTTATTGCTTTCTATTCTCCTCCATTTCTAGCCTAATCACTGTACCAGTAAGCTATCATCATCATCCTTGTAGGTGTGACGGGGTGTGTTAGTGTTCTTTTGTGTCACATTGAAGCGTATTTATGATTAAAGATCAGAAGGATTTCGGTATTAACATTCCGTCACCATTTGTATAGATTCTAGAACTGTCTTTCTTTCTGCCGTCTAATAGTATCTGAATAACGTGTTATACATAAAGTTCATACTAGTATCTCGTGGCGCAAGGCCAGTCGTCAGCCAGCGTGAGCATCCAGTATTGACGTAACGTAATTTCTAATGGCTATAGTAGTAAGATGTCTAATGCAAGATACGGTAATGTCCAATTGACAATGAAATGAAACATCCGAAGCATGCCTACGAATGCTAGCGATTGGCTACGATGCGCCATTTGGCGACTTTTTAAGTGGAGAAAGTCCATTTTTTATTAAGCAATTTTAAAATGGCGCTAAATGGCGCTTCGTAACCAATTCTTGCAAACTTGTGCGCAGTGGATGGAAGCACTTAAATGACTGTAGCACCGTAATGGCGCATTTTAGGACAAAAATTGTTTGGACAAAAATTTTTCGTTTTTCCTTAACCGATTGCACATGCTTACGAATTCCCAAATGTGTACAGTATAATAAAAAAAAAAGAAACTTTCCTGCTTTATCTCACTACAGAGCAATACCGATGACGATCAGGAAATGGAATTTCGTATTTTTTTGTCTCTGCTGTATTATTAGGCCAATGACTTAAAATGTGCAACAAAAATTGTATTCAATTCGTATAATTGCGTACACAGCAACGAAGATGGACGTAAAACATAAATTCTCTATACAGACAAGCTGGTTTCTTTGCGAACCGTGTGAGTTCCACCAATACTGTTTATTTAACGTCTTTTCCAACCCTGAAATTTTCCAAACGTTATTCTGAAACACCCTGTACATATATATATCACTACATGAAAATGAAAAAGGCACAACAAGAAGGAAATGTTTGATATCAACAAAAGTTATGCAGCATAATCATTGAATACAGAGGGTTAAATAATGAAAAAAATATGGCAAAATACAGTCTTACTTGCTGTTAAACTAAAAAAATGACATTGTCATGTGACATGGTTAGCACGAAACAGAACCTCCATGAACTGTGACATACTCAGCAATTCTGGCATGGAGCCTGTCGTACGAATGTTGAATGTCACTTTGGGGTATGGAGTTTCAAGCATCCTCAAGTTGGACACGTAAACTGTGGATAGTTATTGCTGATCGTGGAGACTGGATAGGTCGTTGTTCCATAAAATCTCACACATTCTTAATGGGAGACAGGTCCGGTGAATGCAGGCCATGGAAGTTGTCTCACACCTTGATGTGAATGTTGCGTGTGAGGGCGGGCATTTTCATGCTGGAGGACACCATTATAGACCAACCTTAAAAATGGAATAACAAGAGTGATATTTCTGATATACCGACTGCTGTTTAACGTGCCCGGTACAAACACTAGTTCTGTACGGGAGTGATAGCTGATCGCTCCCCATACGAGAAGACCAGGTGTAGGCCTTGTGTGTCAATGGCGGATGCAAGAAGGGTGGAGAGGCTCCCCTGTGCGTCTGCGAATAAGCATACGGCCATCTGAGGCTCCCAAACAAAATCGCTTTCATCGCTGAAAACGACAGATCGCCATTTCCCTCTTTAGTGCAGACAATTGCAGATTGTTCGTACTGTCACCTCAGGTGCAACGGCAGCTCGAATTTGCTACGCAGTGGATGTTCTGCTTGATAACGCCGCCTTCATATGCATCGGTTTGTCCGCTCATCAGTCCGTCTGTGAGCCCTGGTTCCACGTCTTCTCGTGTGGGAATGTTCTTCGGACCATCTACGCCACCATCGTACCACCACCGATACTTCCCGTCAATTGCGCTCTGCAATACGTACGATACGACCACCCAGCCTCACAGAGTTCCGCTAGACGATCTCTCTGAAAGTCCGATAACTGCTAAAATCGTACACGTCTTCCACGTCCGGGCATTCTTCAGAGTCTTTTCAAGCGTCTATAATTCGAAGACTGATTACATTCACTTCGCCCTTCTCCTTAAATACCACCGACTATAAATTGCATATTATAGCCTGTTTTGGCTTAAGTGATGACCGGTTGATGCTCAATCAATCATCTATTGGCTGAATTCTGGGCCCGGTAAAATTTGACTCCCCAATATTATATGAAAAAAAATTGAAATTTTATAAATACCGTCGCATCAATGTATAAAATATGCTTTAATAATTTTAAAATCTACCTACGTTAGTGCAATCAATCAATCGAAGTAAAGTTATTCATGCAAATAAAACACATGTGTATACATATAATGGATACATGTTAATATATTTAAAACACCTGCAACCGTGACAACTAAATATTATATTTTGATGTTCTATTAAATATTTCTTTATTTTAGTTTTAAATTTACTTTTGGGTTTTACTTCTTTTATTTGAGTGGTGATTTTATTCCATAGTCCAGTCTCATAGTGATTTATCCCATTTTCTCCTATGTTCGTTCTTATTTTCATTTCTTGTTCATTTTATACTATTTCTTTCTGTTTACTGTAATAGAATTTATATGTTCCTTTTCTGTTCGTTCATAAATATATATTGGTACTTTTTAATTTTATAATACTATTATATTTAAGATTTTAATTTCCGTGCATAATTTCTTCTTTTGGTTTCTGGATTATGACATAATTTTGAGTTGTTTTGTCAAGTAAGTTGTTTTAAGTCTTTTAAGTTGAATTTTGTGATAAATTCCCCATACGATGTTCCATAATTTATGTAACTGAGTAATACAATATAAATTAATTTTAATATCTAGTGGTATTGTTTTATTAAAATTCCATTTGATTTTCTAATTTCCTTTTCAATTTCAAATATTTTATAATTCCAATATAATTGTTCTTATATTATTATCCCTAAAACTTTTATTGAATTAACTCTCTATATTGGTATTATTAAACTTTTATTGAATTAACTCTCTATATTGGTATTATTAAATTTTATTATATTCGATTGATCAATGATTTTTTATTTTTAGTATGGAAGATTATATATTTTGTTTTATTTGTATTTATTATTAAGTTGTTGTCATTAAACCATTGATCAAATAATTTGAATTTTTCAGTTATCTTGCTTATTATTATTAAGCTTATTTTGAATTCCTCTGTTATCCAGACAATGTCGTCTGTAAATAGCAAGAGTTCATCGTCTAAGTCATTTATTGCCAATAAGAAAAATAGTGGTCCAAGGATTGTTCCTTGTGGAAATACTAATTTATTTATTACTGTTTTTGATTGGGTATTCTCTATTTTAACTATTTGATCCCTATTTATTAGATAACTATCTATTAATTTGTACATCAGCCCTCTTATACCTTTCTAGTTATTATCTTTATTAGTTTAATAATTTTACTTTTAAAATATTTCTATTCATTAAATCAAATGTTTTGCTTAAATAAAAAAGTCCATAAGTTATTTTCCTTTCTTCAAGGTTTCTTTGTATGTTAGAAATGGCCCTTAATAATATTTCTTCCGTCGATTTATTTTTCTGGAAGCTGTATTGATTCCGATGGATTATCCTGGAACTAAGATCACGCCTACGTGTGCTCCACCCCATTAACATATGCAAATTCTATAACCGTCCAGAATTTCCTTCTTGGTGTTCTTTTTTTCGTTTTCCGGTAGTTTATATATTTATACATAATATGAAATATTTTATTTTGTAAGTTTATATGTATATATTTTTTAAATATGTAAAATGATTTATTAAAATACATTTTTGCTTTTATTTTGAAATTTTAGTTCATTGAATTAATATATACAATTACTTTTTGACTGCCAGTTCCTTCCTTAGTTTGTTTGAACCTTTATAATCTCTCCTAAACTGAATATATTTGCATTCTCGAAGCTACGGCTGAAATCAAAATTTTTATAAAAATATTTTTACGTTTGATCAATTTTATCTTAGTTATTTTGTATCTCGTTAAAGTCTCAATATTTTTTTGCAGGGACTTTTCTTTAGCATTTTATATTGTTTTCTAAATGATGATGTAAGTATTTAGATGTTTTTATATACAAATTTAAAAGTTTAAAATTTTTGTAAATTATATATCTATATACGTATGAAATTTTAACTATCGATTTTAACAAAGAAATTGATGTACATCATTCTAATTTAACAACAAATAACCAATGCATTTTTTATCTGACATATTTATAACTATGACATTAAATGATTTTATCGTATTCTCTACCTAACAAACGGCAACGAAGATGATACTAATGTTTCCAAATGTTTTGCAATTACTTACTCCTAGAAGATGACCTTTAAAGTGCATAAACAGATAAGATGTTAAGTAATTCTTCCAGAGGAGAATTTTGAAATGATTTATTTTATGGTCATTGAGACGATAAAAAATATTTAAAGACTCCTGCAATTCCTTATTTCTAACCTATTTGAAAATGAAGTATTTTTTTTTCTTTTAAAATAGGCTTCTCGGTTCTGTGCTTTGATATATTGCAACGTTTGAAGATTTCATAAAGTATCTTCTTGCTTAAATAATTCATAATTTCTTATTCTCCTTAGTTGAGTTCATCTGTATCACAATATCTCTCTCTCCCTATAATATTTCGGAATTCAATCCCTATATACCACTAGATATATATACAGAGTTATCCAAAAGTCAGGAAAAATTTTAAAATTAATAATTCATAAACTAATAAAGAGAAACAGGTGCTGTTTGCACAGAAAGAATGAAAATGAAGCCAGATTTTTTTGAGAAAAGAATTATTGTTAGCACAATTTACATTTCTACCAACAGATGGCGCTGTGTTAGTTACAGATATCAGATGTGCAAATTATCTGAAGGTATAAAAAGAGCAGTTGTAGCTGATAACGCCACTCTTAAAGCAGATAGTAGTAGTTGGTAGTCGCTCTGTCTCGTAGATAGGAAACTTTGGGCATAGAAATGTTGTCATTAATCGACAAAGCCGTCTTATTAAACTTTATTATAAAAATGAGGAAAATGCTAGTGCAGCATTGCGGGCATATCGACTCGTGCGTGGTATGAGAGGTCGTAATGAATCTATGACTTGTCCCAGACTGAAAAAAAATTATACAAAAATCTGAGGGCACAGGTTCTTTGGTTTCATGTACAAGAAGTGGCCGGTCCTCAACAGCCACTGTTGTTGCCCCGAAGGTCGAACAAGCATTAAAATCAGTGCCTGCGGCTTTTGTACACTGGGAATCTATTTCTCGAGAAGTGTCCCGACGGACTGGTATTTTGTACGGTAGTATATGGAGATCATTGCGAATTATGCTTACGCGATATACATACAAGTAGCAACATAATCACGAATCGAAACCTGACGACTTCAGTACTCGCCAAGATTTTGCTAATTGGGTATTTAATAAAATGGAGAAGCAGAATGACTTGCTTTTCACTGCACTTTGGACAGGTGAAGCGCATTTCACCCTTTCTGGCAATGTTAACACACACAATTGTCGTGCGTGAAATATAGAAAACCTCTGCATCAGTCAAAAGTTACAGCTTGGTGTGGCTTCACTGATCGAGTCATTTTTCTTTGAGGAAGACCCAGGGTTTGTTATAAAAACAGTTTCTGTCACTGGTAAATGCTATTCAGCGCTGTAACGGGCCGGCATTATTCCAGAATTGTAAGCACGAGATTGGTTGGTTGGTTGCATTTTCATTGCGCAAGGACAACAAGGGTCATTCTGAGACAGACAAGGGCAAGCGCGAGAAGAGCTGCATACAGTGACCTTCATTGAAGATGGAGCACCATCACATATTGCTGCGCCTGTGCAACGAATACTACGCTCAACATTTGGGGAGGATCTTGTTCTCAGTCGACCCTTTCCACATGCGTGGCTCCCCAGATCTCGCGATCTGACAACCTGTGACTATTGGTTGTAGGGAGGACACCTGAAGTCAAAAGTGTACGGTTGTAGGATGATTCAGGATCATTATGAACAAAGAGACTAGGTAAGTTGATTAATTGAAGCTCGAAGAAAAATTTCTCAAGTGAAGACTTAGAAAATGTCCGATATAATAAATAAGTAGGAGATCCAGAAGATCATGTGTTCAATGAAGGAAGAAGAGTGAGCCATATGGGATGATGATCACTAATAGCATTCGATAGTTGTGTAAGCTGATGAGAGGAATCCAGAGAAAATTATAACAAACAAAGGTCGATCATAATTTGAGAGTGTGCAGTGATACGGGTAGGGAATTCATATTGTAAAGCATGTAGGATTCAGTTAAGGTTTTAAGTTGAAGGGGATTTGAGGAGGTAGAAAACCAGTTAAAATCACCAATACATGTAAGGTTGATATGATTTGTTGTAAAAAATTGAATAAGTATTTCGAGAATATCAAAGAATTTCTTGACATCTCTTGCGAGAGGACGATATATTAGCGCTGTGAATAAGTACCAAGGTCAAGATATATTAATTCGCAAAAATCCTAAATATGACAAAAATTCAAATAAGGGCAAAATGATTGGTAAGAGGGACAATATATGCCAACGCCCCCACCCCTACTTCTAAAAGGCCGACTCATTGCAAAAACCTGATAACATTGTCCAAGATCAACATAATCGTTATTCGGCAACCAAGTTTCAACAAGGCGTTAATTAAAATTAAAATAAAAAATAATAAACAAGAAAGAAGTCAAACACCGGAGAAGAAAAAAGAAAGAAAAAACCGTATGAATGAAGTAGAGAAAAAATAAAAAAGTTAATATTTTAAGGTCAAACGATATAAAAATCAATAAAAAGAACGCTGGCATGTCCCACGGATGACCAGAATAAAACATGATGGTAGTGGATAGTACATCTAGATAAAGAATAATTCTACAAAAATAAATAAATAACCGGGCATATAGATGAGTAACTATAGAGATAAGGTAAATTATTTAAAATAGTGGTATGTGGCCAAGAAATACCACACCACCTCCCCGAAAATACACAAAATAACACCATATAAGGTGACTCAAATTACGCAGGATAAGAAAATAAAGATTTAACATTTGGATCAAATATTAGTATAATTAAGAATTCTTAACCATTCACACAGTATAATAAACTGTATAGTTTTAAACCGTTCCCAGAAGAACTGTGAATAAAATAAAAATGTCCAATAGCAATTATATTAGATTAAATTCTAAGTACCAAAATATATCCAATTTGTAGAACAGCAATAGGTCTGTACAAAATATAGTAGTTTAATGACATAAAATAAGAAATGTTATAAGATAAATATATATAAAAAAATAATTAAAATAATATAAAGAATAACACAGTAACCAATACCCATAAATTCCTTATTATTCCCTGATAAATGGTAGAAGGCAAAGCATTTATGGTTCAAGGACAATACATGTTTAAAGAAAAGAAATAAGGTTTTGAAAGTATTGAAATAAAACTGAATAGCGTAGATGTGTATAGTGAAATGTAAACGTATATTTTTATCAGCGCATTGGAAGAGATGTGTTAGTAATTTACAGTCAACAAAACACCATATCACGACAACACCATTTCCTGAAATCAAATCTAACTAAATTCCTAGTGCCCAATAATTCAGATTAGTAGAACGAATAATTGTATCTATGGAGAATATAGAAGGGAAATTTTAATATAATCCCGGTTGTTTTTTTCCAGATGATTGGTTGGAAGCAGTGCATTTATGGTGCAAGGACAATAATATATTATAATGAAGAAATTTAAAATTTTGTTGAGTTGCATACTTGCGCAGTAATTGAGTAGTATATATATATAAATAGTGATATAGAAATATATAATCATATCAGTGTTTTCGAAGAGGTAAGTTAGCAGCTCCAAGACAAAACGGCACTGTATTAAGACAATATTATAACATAATTTTAAAAAATTGGATTAAATTCCAAGCACATACATATCTGAAATTCATGGTGTGACAGCCACATCTGTACGAAATATAGTGAAAAAATTATTTTGTTTTCTAAGTTTTAAGGTATTCCTGGAAAGATTGGTTAGATGAAGTGTATTTATGGTGCAAGGACAATAAATTTTTAAGAAGAAAAAATTTGGAATTTTGTGACATTATAAAACTACATTTTCATTATATATATTAAAGATAGTGTAGATGTATACAGTGAAATGTAGATGTGTACTTTTACTAGTATATTCGAAGAAGTAAAGTTCACAGATAAAAAACGCTGTACCATGTGTATATTAAATATATAATATTCTGAATGAGTGGATGAGACAAAGCCCGTAATAGGAATCAACGGCTGATAATTCCACAATAGTTAAACAAGAATACACAATCAAATTGGAAATTTTACAATTACCATACAAGAACACATAATTCTTAATAAAAAGATCCAAAATTAAACAATTAGACCAAGTTATAAAATTTACCAATATAGAACAATACAGGTTTGGGAAGAAAAATAGTCGTGATTGTAGATTAAAAAACACAGACATAGGAGAAAAGAAAATTCGAATAACAATAAAATGTTTTCATAGAAGACATTAATATAGTTGACGTTGGTAGTTACTAGTAGACGTTAGTATCTGGCGAATCATACAATACGTTATCACAGGTGACGATAATTGTACCTTGACTAAATATAATAATGAGATTTGAATATATTTAAGTCTCACGCTGCTCCTGGATGATTGGTTGGAGGCAGTGCGTTTATGGTGCAAGGACAATAAATTAATATAAAAATTAAATTAAATTATAATAACAACAAGTAAAAAAATGATGTAAATTGAATATGTCGCTTTTCTATCATTGTAGTTAGTTATTTCCAGATGACACCGTATTAATTTCAGCATTTGAGCTAACTTTTATGAATGTGTATAGTTCAAATGTCCAAACCCTTTTGAATGAATTGCATATATATTTAAAAAAGAACTTTTTCTTAATCTACTAGCAGTAAGCACATTTATTATGAAGCATATAGTGCCTTCAATGCCGCCCTGCGGTGGCGCAGTGTGGTAACGCGTTCTCCTATTGCGCGGCTAATCCGGGTTCGACTCCCAGCAGTGCAAAAAGAACGCTTACTCAGAGATCTCATAAAGATCGCACTGCTCACTGTAGTCCGGGGTTTGGTTCCCTAGGCCTTAAGAGGTTCGGATTCCTCGGAAAACAGTAGGTCCCGGCGCAGCATGACCACTGTAGTCTTTGAGGCGTAAAACCAAAAAACAAACAAGCCTT
>QLNU02013716.1:0-7500 GCA_006491805.2 Dysdera silvatica
TGTGTGTGTTGTTTATTGGAACTGTACTCCTTGGGCTATACGTAACATGAAGTAAGTCTTTGAGCAAAAACTCACTAGAGTACTGAAGAACTTTCAAACACAGAAACCAAACATATACACACTTCACCTAAAATCAATGTATAACCTAAACGAATCGTGCTTAGAAAATGGAGACCCAATAGTACTTCTTTAAACGATCTCTCTTACACCTGCATATTCTTGGCCTCTAGGAATCCATCCCTCCCCTCAAAGAAGCCAATATCAAAACCACACAGAAATCCCATGGGTTTTCCCATTCTGCGAGACTACTCTGATGAAGGGTTTTCCAGAAATTTCAAGTATAAAAAAGAGACAGAAACGTAACATCGTCAATACTCCTGATGAAGGACTGCTGCTGATGCGTCCGAAAGCTTGAGTGATTTTTTTCATTGCTATTTTACCAGTGTTTAACCTTTTTATGTAATTTCCTTCTGGGGTCTTTCTTTATGTGGTCATATACTTTTACAAAGACCGTTCAGAGATGAAATAATTATTTTATTAATAGGTAAATTCACAACGGCTGTGTGAATAATAAAGAGTGATGTATTATTGCAAGCAAACCCGGCACTTGCTAGGTTATTAACTCCTGTAGTATTATAATTTTCAAATCGCAGTTATTACAGCAGAAAATGCAGTTAAAATTAAAATCCCCTGTCAGGAACTCGCCCCTGCGACGTCGGATCAACCTCTTCTGATAAGGATTTATATTCAAACAATCGGAACATTAATCGGACAAATAATTTTCTATGTTAAGTATTTTGGGCCCGTGAATTGCTGTTTTAGGATCCTAAATTTTCAGAGGACACGATCTTCTCAATTATTCGTACTCCCACAACCTCTTTAATCCGCATATTACTTAGATCGTTTTCATTTATAGTATTTTAAAAACATCCGCGGTTCCAGTGAGAGCAAGCAACACGTGCAGTTTGATTTCTGGCGTTGTTGGCGACCCAAAACGTTTTTATGGACAGAAAGAATGCGTGAAAACTGGATTTGGAGTGGAAAGACGACCGTTTTGGGGAGGGTGTGCGGAGAAGGCGAATGCCCAAAAACGGCGTGGAAAAAGAGTGAGAAATGAGGGAGGTTCGAATATTGGTAGCTTTCGACGGCGACACGGACGAGCTCATTAATTATGCGCAAAATTAGAAAGACCCAAACGGTCCTAACTTTTGATTGAGTGGATGAAATAGAATTCTGTTCTTTGTCCGTGGCGTAGAAAAGTAGGAAGAAGCGTATAAAAAAAGAATGGCATCTGTATGAGGTGTTGAGACGGAATGAGAAACGGAAACGCGATAGATGCATGTTAAAACAGCTCATTAAATATGTGGAAATTTGGGAAGCCCGAAACGGTCCTAACTTTTGAATGAGTGGATGAAATCAAGTTCTGTTTTTTGTAGGAGGTGTGGAAAATTAGGGAGAAGGGTGTAAAAGGAAGAATCGCTTGCGTGCAACGTTTATAGATACAAGGAGAAACGAAAACGTCATCTGTCCCTGTTGAACGAGATACGTGTTCTTGCTTGGGAGTGGCGAGGCAGCTAAGTTTGGTTTAGGAATCGAAAAATCTCGTGGAAGGTGGCTGAACAGCTTTTAATAGATACGTTGATGTATCCTGAGTACGACGGAGTTCGTTTTTTATAAATAGCGTTATGAAAGGATGTTTTACTGGGGGGATGGGGAATAATTATGAAAAAGACTGGGTGGGTGAACCGGTCATTTGGAAGGTGGTCTTTTTTGCTGCACGTCGAACGGAGTAAGCGAAAAGTGTATATTTATAAAGTTACACGTGTTGTTGGGAAAAAAAGACGGTGGGTGGTTAAAATAGATATATATGTAATCGCCTATTTCGCCAATTTTCGTACAATAGTACAGCCGAAACCGCGTGCAGTGAAAATCGGTCATAAAGACCTTCAAGGGACCGAGAATAGTCGGTCCTTATAAAAGATTCATTTTTAAAATCCTTGTAGCCTACGGTATTGATAATAAGATGTATTAAAGATTTTGGTTTCAAAGTCTAAATGAAAATTTCTTTAATTACAATGAGTTTCGTTATCAGTTTTATAGCCGCAAGTAATATCGTAGTACTTTCTATGTTTTAAATTTAAAAATTGTAAAAAGTACGGAATGCAGAAAACATATCCATTGAATAATGTTTATTGCCCTGCAGTGTGGTAACGCCTTCTCCAAGTGCGCCGCTAATCCGGGTTCCCCCGTGCAATAAAGGACGCTTACTCAGCAGAGATCTCGTAAGAGATCGCACTGCTCATTGTATGACCTTGAACATGACCTTCTTGACATTCAATGAACGCTTACTCCGCAGAGATCTCGTAAAAGATCGCACTGCTCATTGTATGACCTTGAACCTGACCTTTGAACCTTGATCATGACCTTCGTGACATTCCAGGAATGAATAACGATTTGTTTGCTTGTTTTTTTTTTTGAGGTTCGTTATCCTACGGTATTGATAATAAGATTTATTAAAGTTTTTGGTTTCAAAATCTGAATAAAAACGTCTTTAATTACAATGAGTTTATTTTTCGTTTCTATTAAATCCTATTTATAGCCGCAAGTAAATACGTAATACTTTTTATGTTTTACATTTAAAAATTGAAAAAAGCACTGAAGTATGGAATGTATCCTGAGTACGACGGAGTTCGTTTTTTATTAATAGCGTTATGAAAGGATGTTTTACTGGGGGGATGGGGAATAATTATGAAAAAGACTGGGTGGGTGAACCGGTCATTTGGAAGGTGGTCTTTTTTGCTGCACGTCGAACGGAGTAAGCGAAAAGTGTATATTTATAAAGTTACACGTGTTGTTGGGAAAAAGAAGGGGGATGGTTAAAAAAGGGGATGTATTATTGCATATTACAGCAGTTTTCGTAAAATAGTACAGCCGTAATCGCGTACAGTGAAAATCGGTCATAAAGACCTTCAAGGGACCTTGAATAGTCGATCCCTATCACCGATATTCCTCATTAAAGATTTATTTTTAAAAGCCTTGTAGCCTGCGGTATGGATAATGAGATTTTTTAAACCTTTTTGGTTTCGAAATCTAAAGAACAATATAATTTATTATAATGGCTTTATTTTTCGTTTGTATTCAACCCTTTTGTGAGCCGCAATTAAAGACGTAGTACTTTTTATGTTTTGAATTGTAAAAAGCACTGAAGTATGGAATGCAGAAAACATATGTATTGAATAATATTAATTGCCCTGCGGTGGCGCAGTGTGGTAACGCCTTCTCCAAGTGCGCCGCTAATCCGGGTTCCCCCGTGCAATAAAGAACGCTTACTGAGCCGAAATCTCCTTAAAGTTCACTTTTCTCACTGTATGACCTTGAACATGACCTTTGAGCCTTGAACATGACCTTCGTGACATTCAATGAACGCTTACTCAGAGATCTCATAAAGATCGCACTGCTCACTGTATGACCTTGAACATGACCTTTGAGCCTTGATCGCTGACCTTCGTGACATTCAATGAACGCTTACTCAGAGATCTCGTAAAGATCGCACTGCTCACTGTATGACCTTGAACATGACCTTCGACATTCAATGAATGAATAACGGTTTGTTGGTTCTTTTTTTGGGAGGGTCATTATCTTTGACATTCGGGTTTTACAGTAATAAAAGTGTGTTGGATATATGTAAGTCGCATGTATGCGAAAACCGCGACAATGCAAAGTTTGTCGTTGACGCGTCCATTGTGAAACGTGCCGGGTCGTGGAAGAGAAAGTGCCGCGGCATCGAAACGAACGAACGAACCCGTAAACCGCGGAGAGGGAATAAACCGGACTCTGAAAAAGGAACGAGTTACCCCCTCCCACCACTCATCATCGATTTTCGCTCACACTTCCCGTTTTTGGCCCCGTTGTTAAGGCAACCCTGGACGTAGAGGAACCAGTTTCTCCGAGATCTTCCGCGCAAGGGCGGGTTGGCGCGCGTCAGCGGAAAGGCGTAAAAACGGCTCCTTTTCATCGGGTGCAATGTCGTCACTATATATGTAGGGGGAGGGTTGTCGAGTGAAAAGCGCGCGTGCTTTCTCGAAGGTGTTCGCTGTTTGGCGACGCCGGCTTGAGGTACGTGGCGTTTTTCGCGCGTTCGGCGACCGGCTGCTCGTAGGCAGTTCGTTCCCTCTCGCCAAGTTCAAATGTCTTCTCGGCATGCCTGCGTTGGGCTCGGTTTTTCGCCGTTGTCCTCGTTGCGGGCGCGTTTGTTTCGTGGAGGGATTCCTGCTTTTGGACTCGACGCTGAGATTGTGAACTCGACGGTCCCGTACTCGCTTTCCGTCCGTGCGGCGTGAAAGAAGTCGTGATGTCGAACCGCAACCGCAGTACGTCGGAAATTTCGTTCGATGCAAGTGCCGTTACGAGGGAGTCCGCCGTCGATTGCGGTACTCCCGGAGACGTCTTGCTTGGCGTTCCCCCCTCCCGGGGGGGGAACGCGAAATGCTTTCGGTAGAGAAAGAAAGAAAGCTACCTGGTTGATCCTGCCAGTAGTCATATGCTTGTCTCAAAGATTAAGCCATGCATGTCTAAGTACATGCCTCACTAAGGCGAAACCGCGAATGGCTCATTAAATCAGTTATGGTTCCTTAGATCGTACCTTACTACTTGGATAACTGTGGTAATTCTAGAGCTAATACATGCAGCGGAGCTCCGACCCTCTGGGGACGAGCGCTTTTATTAGACCAAGACCAATCGGACCTCGTGTCCGTTCTTTGTGGCGACTCTGTATAACTTTGGGCTGATCGCATGGGCTCGTCCCGGCGACGCATCTTTCAAGTGTCTGCCTTATCAACTGTCGATGGTAGGTTATGCGCCTACCATGGTCGTAACGGGTAACGGGGAATCAGGGTTCGATTCCGGAGAGGGAGCCTGAGAAACGGCTACCACATCCAAGGAAGGCAGCAGGCGCGCAAATTACCCACTCCCGGCACGGGGAGGTAGTGACGAAAAATAACAATACGGGACTCTTTTGAGACCCCGTAATTGGAATGAGTACACTCTAAATCCTTTAACGAGGATCTATTGGAGGGCAAGTCTGGTGCCAGCAGCCGCGGTAATTCCAGCTCCAATAGCGTATATTAAAGTTGTTGCGGTTAAAAAGCTCGTAGTTGGATCTCAGTTCCAGACGGGCGGTCCGCCTAACGGTGGTTACTGCCTGGCCTGAACAACCAGTCGGTTTCCCTAGATCATCTTCATCGGTTGTCTTGGGTGACCGACACGTTTACTTTGAAAAAATTAGAGTGCTCAAAGCAGGCGTGACGCCTGAATAATGGTGCATGGAATAATGGAATAGGACCTCGGTTCTATTTTGTTGGTTTTCGGAACACGAGGTAATGATTAAGAGGGACAGACGGGGGCATTCGTATTGCGGTGCTAGAGGTGAAATTCTTGGACCACCGCAAGACGAACTACTGCGAAAGCATTTGCCAAGAATGTTTTCATTAATCAAGAACGAAAGTTAGAGGTTCGAAGGCGATCAGATACCGCCCTAGTTCTAACCATAAACGATGCCAACCAGCGATCCGCCTGAGTTCCTCAAATGACTCGGCGGGCAGCTTCCGGGAAACCAAAGTGTTTGGGTTCCGGGGGAAGTATGGTTGCAAAGCTGAAACTTAAAGGAATTGACGGAAGGGCACCACCAGGAGTGGAGCCTGCGGCTTAATTTGACTCAACACGGGAAAACTTACCCGGCCCGGACACTGGAAGGATTGACAGATTAAGAGCTCTTTCTTGATTCAGTGGGTGGTGGTGCATGGCCATTCTTAGTTGGTGGAGCGATTTGTCTGGTTAATTCCGATAACGAACGAGACTCTAGCCTACTAAATAGGCGTTCCGATCCTTTATGTCGGACGTTCTTCTTAGAGGGACAGGCGGCTTTTAGCCGCACGAGACAGAGCAATAACAGGTCTGTGATGCCCTTAGATGTCCGGGGCCGCACGCGCGCTACACTGAAGGAATCAGCGTGTGCTTTCCCTGTCTGGTAGGACTGGGTAACCCGTTAAACCTCCTTCGTGATAGGGATAGGGGCTTGTAATTCTTCCCCTTGAACGAGGAATTCCCAGTAAGCACGAGTCATAAGCTCGTGTTGATTACGTCCCTGCCCTTTGTACACACCGCCCGTCGCTACTACCGATTGAATGATTTAGTGAGGTCTTCGGACTGGCGCTCGTAGCGACCATTGGCCGCGCCGACGTGCCGGAAAGATGACCAAACTTGATCATTTAGAGGAAGTAAAAGTCGTAACAAGGTTTCCGTAGGTGAACCTTCGGAAGGATCATTACCGTACTTTACTTCGACTGACCGACCGCCGGGGCTGCCGTGGGAGGCCTCGTGAGGGTACCTTTGTTTCCCCCGTCGAAACGCGGCGGGGGAGGTGGCTGGCTGGCTTCGGCCGGCCGCTAGGTTCGAAGAGCGTTCGCGTCGAACCGATCGAGACGCGCGCCGCCCTCCCCCACGTGCGCCATGCATGCATACATATCGATCGTCGGGCAGAGTTTCCGAGGAGCAGCGCGGAGCTCCAGGCCGTCACCGCCGTCGAACGGTGCGGCCGGCTCTGTCCGGAGATCTAAAACTCGATTTGTAGCCTTTTTCCGTGCCCCCTTTTTCTCCTCACCGAGAAATTCGCCATTGTCTTGACTGAGTGCCCTACGCGCACCCACGTGCGCACGGGCCGTTTCGAATCGAATTGAAAAAGAAAAATGACTGACAACTCTGAGCAGTGGATCACTCGGCTCACGGGTCGATGAAGAACGCAGCCAGCTGCGAGACTTGGTGTGAATTGCAGGACACATTGAGCACTGATTTTGCGAACGCGCATTGCGGCCTCGGGTCTCGCCCGGGGCCTCGCCTGTCTGAGGGTCGGATGCGACATACCGAGAGGTGAACTTTCCTTCGTTCGTTCGTTCCTTCCTTAATTCCGATCCAAGTTTCGGAAGAGGTAGAACTGGGATCGAAAACCTCACGTGGCCGCTTCGGAGGTGGTAATACGTTACACTCCGTCGGCTCGAGTCTTGGTTCGATGTTGACAGGGAAGACCTCCTTCGGCGTCGTTCTCGACGTGGCCGTGGGAAAGGCGAGTAAGAACCGTTCTTTCTACGACCATGGCTCATCGTTCGAGATGCCCGTGATTGGAGCTTCTCATCGTTCATTTGTCGACCTCAGATCAGACGAGACGACCCGCTGAATTTAAGCATATAAATAAGCGGAGGAAAAGAAACCAACGGGGATTCCCTTAGTAACGGCGAGCGAACAGGGAATAGTCCAGCGCCGAATTTCACGTTCGTTCCGGACGTTTGAAAAATGTGGCGTTTAGGAAGTCGCGTGCCGGAGTCGGATTCTGCAGCAAGTCCCCCTGACCGGGGCTGTTATCCAGAGCGGGTGCGAGGCCCATAGTTGCCGAGTCCGCTTCGGATGCGACCTCTTGGGAGTCGGGTTGCTTGGGAGTGCAACCCTAAT
>QLNU02013720.1:0-13856 GCA_006491805.2 Dysdera silvatica
TCAAGAAAGCTGGACGCTCGGCAACAAAGTATTATTTTGCTTATCCGTTTCAACTTTCAGTATGGATATGCATATTAGTTTCCATAATTGTTTGTTCGCCGTTTTTATTACTACTTCGTCATGTTAGATTCGTCAATTTCAAGAGAATTTATACCTCCTTGGTGAACATTGTTTCTTCCGCAGAAATGTTGATCGGAAATGGAGTCATCACAAAAGGTTTCGATAAAGTTGCAGTCAGAATTCTTTTTGTTTTATGGGCATTTCAGCTTCGAGTACTGATGTTTTGTTTCACTGGCCTACTTCTGTCCTTTCTAATGACACCTTTGATGGAAAAACAAATCGAAACTTTTGAACAACTTGCTGTAGAAAGTCGAATAGGCCGAGTTAAAGTTTCCACCTTTAAAGGTTCGTATTTGGCAGATATTATTGAACGTCCAGAGACGCAACTATTAACAGATTTGGGAACAAATCTTCGTAAATATCCAAAGGCGTTAGCAAACTCAGAAATTGAAACAGTTGAAATGGTCAACGGTGGTTACGCTTTAATCGGACCAAGATATATTTTGTCTACTATGGGCCCCAGGCAAGGCCATAATATTTTTATATCAAATGATGGATTAGGTATATCGCCCGTTTCTGTTCTCTTCAGAAAGAAATTCCGCTTCACCAAAAATTTTAATAAGGCGATTATTCGGCTGCAACAATCTGGTATTTACCAGAAGATATTGAATGACAAGATTTTTAAACTTGGTTTGAAGGCAAAGCTTCGTACCAATCACGATCACTCTTTGAGACCCATCTCAATCAAGAATTTATCCGGGGTTTTTGAAATATTGTTTATCGGTCTCGCAATTTCCTTTGTCGTTCTATTATTTGAGATAATCACCAGGTCTAAAAGTCGTCATAGAAGATTCAAGATCAAGAATTCTGTAAGTGGTTTCCTGATTTGATATCTTCCCGCACTTCTTAAATTTTGTTTAGGCGCTTATGTAGAACATATTCGAAATAGGCACGGAAAATGAAGTCTCTTGCAAACAAAATTGTTTCGAGGCGTACAAGTGCAATACGAGAATTATTATATTATATTATTATACGAGAAAGATTAAGAAGAGCACATTACGAAGCTGTTACTCTTATAGATATAAATCTTGCACTAACTGAAATTATCTCATTTAATTTCGGTTTATTCTACCAAATTGGATGTTTTTATAGCATGCATTTTCTAATTTTTTCTAGTGTGTTTAAATATGAGAAATTCTTGCACCTAAAATTATTTAATCAGATAAACCGATTGCTTTGCTGTTAATTTGTATTCTGAACTTAAATGTATGATCCTTGTATTGGCTGTATGAATAGAGCAAGTAATATTTGAAAACAAATTAACCTTTGCGCTACAAAAACAGAGACCGTTCAAAATTGTTTTCATTACCGTCATTTGTGGACTACGTGCGATCTTGAATGTTTCGTCTGGTAATCAATCACATGTGCCTGTGCATATCTCAAAAATTGGCAGATGAAAAATATGCCATGGAAAGTTGCATTGAATTCGAGTTATTACAAATTCTCCCAAAATTCATGAAATTTACATAGGAATTCTTGTGTCCAACGAAAGCGGCATGGGATGGTTTAAATGCAAATGGAAGGTAGAGAGGTTGGGTGTGGATACTACAAAGAAATAAGCCAACTTGGCACTCGACAGAGTAGGTTTATATCCTGGGTCCAATATAACTGACTTTGCTTTCTCGTACGTCGTGGACATTCACACAATCATGATCAAGAAAGCTGGACGCTTAGCAAGAAACTATGATTTTGCGTATCCATTTCGACCTACAATATGGATATGCAATGTCGTTTCCCTATTTCTGTTTGTTCGGTTTTATTAATATTACTACTTCGCCACGCTAATTTAATCAGTCTTAAGAGTATTTGTGCCTCTTTGGTGAACGTTATTTATTCTGTAGAAATGTTAATCGGAAAAGGAGCCATCCCTAGAATTCCCAATGAAGTAGCAATCAGAAATGTTGTTGCGTTATGTGCTCTATCGCTTCAAATATTGATGTTCTGTTTTACTGGTCTATTACTCTCGTTTCTTATGATACATATGGTTAAAAATCAGACTGAAACTTTTGTACAACTTGCTATAGAAAGTCGAACAAGCAGAGTCAAACTCCTTGCTTCAACCACACGTATTTCATTACTGTTTTTCACAATCCAGAAACACAACTGTTAACAGATTTAGGAGAAAATCTCTCTAAGTATCCAAAGGGGAAACCAAATTCCGTCTCTGCCGTGTTTCTAAATTGTTCTTTTGCGGTCACGCAATTTTGATTGCCATTCTAATATTTGAACCTACAAGCAAATCTAAATATCCTTGTAAGACATCCAGTTTCAAGGATTTTGTAAGTAGTTTCTAAATTTGATATATCGCCGCACTTTCTAAGTTTATCCAAACACTTATGTACAGAATTTTCTAAATGGATTTGAAAAATAAGCACTTTCATAATTCAAAACATATAGAAACTTACGATTTCAATATTTGTGTATATATCAGGAAATGGATATTTCTGAGATATTACCCATATATAAATGGTATATTACTTCAAAGTGCTTCATTTATTTTGATCGTTTTACACCAAAGTTCGAGTTTTAGATAGCAAGCGCCTTTTTCATTTATTCATTCTTGTGCTACAGGAAACGACACCAAACTCAATCGATGCGCATTCAAAGCCATTTGTAATGGTGTTAGGCTGAAAAGTAGCGTGGATCTTGAGTTGCTCGTTAGACAATGAGTCAATATTGGCCGTGCATGCTTTTTTCAGCGAAGAATTTGTGTTTACTGTGTAATATGTGTAATATGCTTGACATTTAAAAAAAAGTTCAATTTTTCTGTATACCTGTCGCTATTTGCTTATGCACGAGCTTTACAGAAAGAGGATAACAAAGACCATGGTTTGCCTTGGCGCACAGATTCTTACCGAGAACTCTTAACCTCCTTTGTCGGAGGGAACCCAGCACCGAGATTACAGTGAGCAGTTAGTGGGAAAACTTTTATTTACCTTTGGATTTACTTTTTCGCGACAATTGTGCATTATGGCGAGAAAAAAATAGCAAGTTGCACATACATGCCTTATATTTAAACGCATTGCCATAAACTTACGCATCTTTCGCATAACGTTATAGGTTTAGGCTTAGTCTATTAATTCACGGAACCTCTGATGATGATAGTGAGATCCACCGACTGACATGATTAACATGTTCAAGGATAAATTGAATTTAAACATACGGGCTGAATACTTGATGGATTCACATCGGTTGGGTATATTAAGACGGGATTCTGTGCGTAACGGGACATCTAGATCAATTATTGCTAAGTTCTTGAAGATGCCTCAGAGTGATGATGTCTACAGACTCAAGGAAGTCTTAAAGTGCACCGTACTGGTCATAACTGAAAGTCTAAAACCTGGACGTATGGAATTTTATAATGAATTTCGTGCTAACGGAACGCAATGCTTGACCAAGATGGGTAACATTCACTTGCTTTCAGCTCAGGTTGTGAAGCGTGTATTTAGATCACTAACTGATATTCGCAGCTATCGAGACAACCTTGAATAATAGTTTATTTTTAGCGTTATTAAATGCATCTTTTTCGTTCAATGTTTGTGATGAACTACTTGCCCGCTTCGTACACTGAGGTTTACATGCTGTTATTTTCGTCCTTGATCTTAACATATTAACGTTGCTTATATCGTCTAATATGGAGATCTGACGGTGTTGACATAATTCTTCAAATTATTCATTTAAGTTTATTTCCATGATGGTATATCGTGAATATCATAATGATCACTTCATTCACTTTGTTCTTGGATCATATATAATAGTAAGAGTATGATTATGATTTACTGTTTGAAACTGTATTTATTGGTAATATTGTTCTTTTTTCATGATTTAGTGGTGTGATTCTCAATGTCTGGAATAGTGCTGTATTTGTCAAGTTAAACTGTTTAGATGATTTCAATGTTTTTGCGATCTCCATCCACTGAGACTGAAACATTAATTCCGATAATTTAACACTTATACACAAATTATAAAGTTTATCATGATCTATTGTAAATCTGACTAAATTAACCTATTAAAGGAAAATATTGATTTCATACTGTACCAGGAATGACTTTTGTCTTTTGTCAATCATCTGAGTAAATTTATATGTTGCATGCTTGCTTTGGTCTATATCAATGTATATACGATTCAAATGAAATATCCAACAAATATTTTTTACTTTTATTGCCATTTATATACCACTTAAAATTATGCTTTCATCTCATATTCCACTGCGAAGTGGATGAAGACCTATTTATTTTGATACAAAATGACCCCTGCTGCCCTTGCGCCACAAAGATATTTTTAGTAATTTTGTTCCATGAATGGTAGAGGGAATCCTTAAATCTTTAAAGAATATACATCTCAATATCTGTAGTAGTGCTATAGTTATTGAAATATGTTATTTAGCTGATTCCATTAATTTTGAGATCTTCGTCCATTGAGGTTGAAACTTTAATTCTGCTAATTTATTACAACTGACGTATTACATTGACATATAATGATACCTCAGCTAATCTTTTCGTGTTGGATTTTGATTTTATACGGAATTAGAAATGACATTATGGTTTTACCAATCATCTAAATGTATTTATTTATTTGTCACTAAGTTGTCTTTGATCTGTAACAAAATATATTCCACTTAAGGTGGCGCTCAAGAAGTTCCCAAACATTTTTGGCTGTTTGGAAATACATTTACAAATGATGTCTTACAGACTGAAGGATGGAGGTCTATTTGTTTAGACGTTGAATGACCTTGCTGACCTTGCGCCACGCGCTATTAAGATACAATAATCTTCTTATATATTCGAGATGGATTCTTCTTTATGTTTTTGAGAGTTTGTCTCTCAATGTCTGGGGTTGTGCTGTAATTATTGAGCTTATACTATTTCGCTGATTTCAACGTTTTTAAGATCTCCGTCCATTGAGATTGAAACTTTAACTTTAGTACAATTAATATTATTCATGTTAACGGATAATGAAACCATTTTCCTTTTCCCACTAAATTTCCATAAATGAGTTCATCCTTTGGCCACTGTGGCCAATATTGCCAACCTTCTGATTTGACCAATGTTAACACATCTTCCAACGGTTTATTTCTCTTGCATATATATATATATATACATGTAGCCTAACCAATCAAGTTTCTCTCTTGTATAACCTCTTGAACTTGATCACTAACCTCATTCACTACATTTGTATCACGGAGCAAGGAGACCTGGTTTTATCCAAGTTATTTGACCCCAATATAAATAAATATAATTTATTCTCTGAAAGTCGTTCTGATGGATGATGTGGTGGTGTGGTGATTTATATTCACCAGAGTTTCTCTTGCACTACTGTTCTTCAATGGAGAGATATTTACCCCGAAATCGAAATTGTTACTATACACTCGAATGGAATCTTTATAACCTGCATTTACGGACCACAAAGCGGACATGTTGAGGATTTTTAACTTCATCCAAGAATTTCTTGATCAAATTAATGTAACTAAATCAAAACTCATCAAAATCATAATAATGGGCGACCTCAATATTGATGTCAATTCAATTCATAATAGGCATAACTGTAATTTCAATGATATAATCTATGCTAGTGGTTTTGAAATTTCTATTAAATCACCTACTAGAATAACTGCTACCTCTTTATCGTTAATTGATCTTCGTTTACCAATTATTTTACATTAAAATTCTGGAGTGATTGCAAATCATATCGGTGACCACCTTACAGTATTCAATACTATTAATCTTTCAAATCCCGTTCTGAAAAATTTTAAGCATATATTTATTCTTCGCGACCTTTCTGAAAGCAATGTACTTCTATTTAGAACTCGTCTTTCAAATGCTGATCGGTCACCTTTCCTTGCCTTAAAAGATTGCAATGAAGCCTACGATCACTTCTTTCAAAATTTTAACTCCTTTTATAATGACTGTTTTTATTTTAAATCAATCATTAGGATTAGCAGAATTAGGAAACCTTGGATAACTATCTTTTACGAGAAATTAGGAAAAATCTTTTATCTTTTTAAAAAATAGGTCACAGGCTAACCTCTCTGCCTTCCGTGATGTTAGAAATAATTTGAATAAAAAATTCAAATCTGCCAAACGTTCACACATATTTAAATATATTCTTCCTAAATTCTTCTCCAAAAAAAATATACTTGGGAAAAATCAAATAAATTACTATAGGGAGGAGAAAAGAGTCAGAAAATTCAATCGGTGATTTAAATTTGGTAATCAAATTTTAACAACAGATGCCTAAAAAATTGTATCTTTTAATAACTTCTTTGCAGACTTTCCTTATTGTTTTATAGTTGGACAGTTAGATCGATCTAATATTACTAAAAATTGCTATAACTATCATATAAGTGATTCTATGTTTTTATCTCCAATTACAAATTGGGAAATATTTAAGAATTTAGGATAAATCGATGCCCATTGTAGCCCTGGAGATGATTCAGTCCACCCAGCTACTGTCAAATTTGTAGCCGAATTCACCACATTACAATTCATTCATATTTTCAAATTAACTTTTTTAAATTGTGTCATTCCCACTAAGGTCACTGCACTTATAAGGTGAGTAATTAGTACCGATATATTAATTATAATGATAACGTGAGTGCATGACGTCTACTTCAGCAGTACATGTTTGTAAAAGTTTGTATCAACCAGCCGATTAATGTTGCTACTTAAACAAGTTGTTCATAATGGGATTTACACAATATAACAATGTAATCACGCTTATTAGGATCCACAAACTCTAATTGCTGGTTAACCTCAAGATTATCTCAATTTTGCCGTGAGTCACTATAGGTTTAAAAAAAGACTGAAAAAGACGTCCATTAAACAAACTAAACAATTTAATGATTTCTAATATACCAAACTATATATGCACTACAATTTCCGGAATAATCTCATGAAACTCAGGAGTATTCTTTTTCTGTTGGTTCTCTGACAATAAGTATGCGCTCTAAATATTTCAATTACAACTAACAGGAGGCATTTGCGTCTATGTTACCTTTTGGTAAAGATCAGAACTTAACGTTAACTTACTCCGTAAGGTTAAATTCTGGATACAACGCTACAATACGAAATAGTCACCATGGGCGGCGAGAGAAATTAACTTATTAATGTAACTAATTGTTACCTTATGTCCTTGCTACAATTAAACCAACTCACTGGTAAAATAACGCAGTGAATGATACACCCCTATTTAATGAGGAAAATGGAAAGTGACTCACGTGCAGGTATTAGTTGGTCGTCGTCTGAAGTTGCTGCAATTCAAAACTGGAATGACCTCCTGAGTGAGCGGTGTGTACGAAGCCGTCAGTAAGGCTGATGCTGAATGGGATACAGTGTAGGCTGGAAACCAGGATGTCGCTGCGCCACTTCTTGTGTTCTTTCAAGCCACAGGATGTCAAAGGTTGCCTATGCGATATAGAATTATCTCTGGGACAGCTGGACTTTGCTGTGCCACTACTAAACCGACTTGTAGCAATACGAGAGTTCACTTTAGATACCAGGGGATACCCTTAGTTTCGTAACATGCCGTGGATACGAAGTGGTGCCTATAGGCACCTGGTCGCAGCAACTACCTACTAAAATGCCACTGCTCCTAAGGTAGTGGGATTAGCACTTTTCCGGACGCGCTACAATGAACATCATAGGGGAACAGAAAATCTGTTGGCGTTAACTGTAATTCGTAAAATCCGGTAAGGATGGTTGAAATCTCTCTACTAATTTATTTATTCCATTTTTTTTACCATATATGTATATACACGGTGTTTCTGCACCAAAGTTGCAAACATCTAGGAGGGGTGGGGTACACCTAGATTTGCAATATATTTCAGCGGACCTAGGGAATGAAAACCACTCACAACCCCAGTTCTAGAACAGTCCAGATTGCATAAATAGTAACGACCAATGCATGGGAAGAGCAAAAATGCAATGCCTTAATCATCTATGCACTTAAGCAGCTGCCTTGAATTTTACCTGGAACTTTTAATGAACTGGTTGTAAATATTTGTGCATGCTGGACGGTTTTAGAATTGGCGCTGTGAGTGGTTTGCGACCGTAGGTTCTATGACAAATATTGTTCGTCTAGGTGTACCCTATCCCTCCTAGATGTTTGCAACCCTGGTACTGAAACAAACTTTGTATATATAGATACAGATATATATATGTGTGTTGTAATATATTATTACCCTTCTCAGAACTAACACAAATGCCAAAAAATGGTCAACAAATCAAGCCACCGGGGCGAGGTTTTTGTAATTTCTCTTGGGGGAATTTAATTGTAGGCACTAATTTTCGATACCAACGTTTTAGCTCAAACTAGATCATTTAGAGTATAGGGAAAAACGAGACGCCGTGCTTGGCCTACAGTCGTACTAGGGTCACTAGCTCGATTGGTAGAAATGCAGATTTGTATTCAAGAAAAAAAATTGCAATATAATTGAATTAATTACAACCAATATTCGACTTTAACTCTCTTCAAATTAAATTTTGACTTTCGTTAAAAATACATTTTGCCAATAGATAGCGCTACTAATTACAATGCAAACTGAATTTTTGGTCTATTCTCCGACGTAAATCATGTTACATAGAAACATATTAATGCTACCTTTTTTTATGAAATAATTTAAGTCTACATATTTTCAATAATCTGATTTTACATTTTGGTAATTTCTTCAAAAACAAATTTTTTAAATAGACCAATCACAATTCAAAATCAATTCTTAAATATTACATGCGTACTTGAGTTATTTCGAAAATTTAAAAGTATATAAAAAGTGACGAAATATAATTCCATTAAAAACTGTGCTTTGTCCACCAAAAATCGCATATTACAAATTTAGTGGCATTCAAATATTAATGCGGGCTGAATCGCTCTCCCGATATTGTATAACTGATGAACTATTCCAGGTGGTGCCTTCGATAAATAAACTTTTCGTTAGGAGGGAGTTCCGCATTTATTATGAAAATTTCATAATATAAATTATATTATTTTCGTGGTACAAATTTATGTTTTCACCTTAATTTTTTATGCTAGATCTTGAATTTTTTCAGCATTTTCTATCCGAGTTGAAATTATCCAACAATTTCTGTTTATTTCAGGTAAGAGGGGTCAAAATTAAGCCGTCGTATCTCCTCTCATCGAATTTTTGGCCGCAGCAGTATCAAAATCCGATAATTACAGTCATAGTTTTTTTAATTCGCAAAGACCGAAGCAACTTCAATTTAAAGTTATAACGACTACGTAAACACAACATTAATGAGGACGAAAGTTGAAAGGAAAATTCGATGGATTTGTTGCTTTCGTTTCTGGCAAACAATTGCTTCAAGTTTGTTATTAAATGTTAATCATAAATTCGATAATTCGAAATTATTTTCGGAAACTAATGGGGCATTTGAATATAATGTAGCGCAGTAAGTTACTGGTATCGCGAATCACTAGTTCACACTAATCATTAAACAACTGTAGTATAAAATGATATACTAATATAAAGAATGCTTACTTCGTCTATTACTAATATGCTAAATATTAAGTAGTATTAATCAAACGGTTACTGAATAAATGTGATCAATGTCAGTGAATAGGATACGATTATACCTATTTAGCTGGCGTTTCATCTGTAAATAGCTAGTGAATAACTAAGCCATAAAACTATTAGATAGACATAACACTATTTGAAACCAATAGCAATTGTTCAATCTATTCCTAATTTTGATAGAACGGCACCAAAACTCAACGCAAAGCAATGAGACCTCAGATTGAAAAATAAGTTCCACTTTTACGTTCATACATCGTATTTGCATAGGGCTGAACTAATAAGAATTCGGTATCGAACGACGTGGTCTGAGGGACCGGCCGTTGATGTGTATTTATTGATTATTCCCCTTTCAACAATTATGAAACATATGCAACCTTGTAGAGCAATCCTCATTTTCTTGTTTCTCACATCAATATACCATTGTGTAACATGTTAGAAAAGGAAAAACCGAGCCAAATAAAGTCATTAAAATAATATATTCGACCTTACGACACGCATAACGTGATCCTAAAAATGCTTTATAAGTCACGCTATCACCAGAGCAGAAATTTTCTATCAGACTCAAACAAAACTTACAAAAAGCAAAATGAAAGAAACAATTCTTTCAATCTACATATCATTAAAGGTAAATATATTGATAGTATGGGCATAATAGTTTTTAAAACTGTTGTGCATTTCGTGCAGGTCGTTCATAAAAATCGAATACCGAAAAGAAAATTAATTGCTCAGGTTTTTTTTTTTCAGACATTCCATTTTATGCGTTTGCATATTGTTCACATGGAACCAGGAAGAAAAGGATAAATAGTAGAAATATTCCAAATTACTCACGTGAAAAGCTAACCTCCCTATGATTCAGCTGGCTATTAATTGCTGATTATTCACGGATAAGCGCAACAATGGATTGGCAAAAATTGCGGCGCATTATAAGTGTACGCAACTTTTGTGTAATTTAATATTATATTTAAATAACCTAATAGTTTTCTACAATAATTTTGCCACCAACGCGTATATAACTCAATCTAGAGCTTTTTGTTTTTGGAGAAAAGAGACGCTTTTCCCCATCCTGGATTCGAACCAAGGTCCCTCCGTGAAGGGTAATAATATCATACAAACTATTAGTTCCACGAGATCTGATAATTTTCTTTACTTTTTATTTGTTTTAATGTGAATATTAAAGTCCCTTATGAGTATTCTTTAAAATTTATGTGCTGTATTTTTGTTATGTTATTTAGTTTTTCTATAAACACATCGACGTTTTATGAAGGAGGTCTATACAATGTTAAGAAAATATAGACTTAGTTTTTGATCCATAAGTATTCTATGTCTTCTATTGAGTTCATATCATCAATGTTTTCAACATTACTTATATCGTTTTCTATATATATGGAAATTGCTCCACCTTTTCCTTGCTTTCTGCATATTGAATATCCAAATGCCTATTCCTCCAAGTTTCTGTTTTGAATATAAATTCAGGGTATTCTTTAATTCTTGCAAGATATTCTAGTTGATCAAACTTATTGCACATACTGAATGTATTCATATACAAGGTGCGTATGAAGTCATTATGCGCTTGAATGATTGTCTTGCATTTGTGACTTCATTTTTATTATTTTATCCTTTTTCTTTTAATGTTGAAAATGGTTTTACAGAGATGAATTAAAAAAAAAGCATTACTGTTTATTTTGTCACGTCCTAATAAAGGCAGGAGGCTGTTGTTGCTACTTTATTATAGTTGTATCAATAATATAATTATTTTTGTTGAAACCAATGAAAAATAATTGTTGCCACTATATTCTGGTGGAATCAATAATAGCTACATGAGGAAATGTCGTTTATGCTTAATTTTTTTCCTTTTCAATTTTAGTTGTCATGGTAACCCGAAAGGCACGAAATGCCAGAGGGCGCTTTTTCTCTTTTTATTAGTATTCTTTAAGTTTTGACGGGTGCGTACGTAGGTTTTTCTATTCCGCTTAATTTCGAATTTTATTGTTAATTCACCCAGGAATTTATTGGTTTGTTATGTCGGAACTTTGATGTTATGCTATTCTTTGATATTATTCTTAAATAATCTATTAAATGCAGTCCACTACTCATTCAAATGAACTCACTGAGCTATTCATCATCAATATTCATCAGAGGCCATAATATGGTTGTTCATTTACAAGGCACTGAAAGAAAAGTATGCTCTGAGAGCATCAATGATTCAAATACGTTTACGAAAAATCTATTAAAACACTAGCTCAATGTATGAAGGAATATCGCGTACGTAATAAAAAAAATAAACTGCAAGGAAAAAATCTTCAATATCATTGAATACTTTTTTAACATTCTAATATTCAATAAAAATGAAGATTTCTTTTTTTTATTGTTTTGTTTCTTTCCTTTTCTTCCACTTTCTCTTGATTTTTGTGTTAATTAAAGATCTTAATTATTTTTCTTGATAGCCTCGATGAGTTCAGTTTTATTGTTTATGTTCTGAGCGTCCAGTTAGAGGATATTCATAAAGTCGCCAATTTTTAATTTCTTTTCTCGTACTCCTTTTGCTCTTTCTCCAAAATTTTATTATCTTTTGATTGTGTTTGTCTTCGTGGTTACCAGAACATCTTTATAAGTGCTGAATGTCTTGAAAATTGTTTATATCGTAGATGATTGAGTTTTTTTTTTTCTTTAATTTTTTAATACCATCTGTCTGCCAAACAAACCACCAACCACGTTTTCTTTTAAATTTCGATGTTTCATAGAGTAACTATTTATTACATCTTGTGAGGTGTTTATTTAAATATATTATACAATCTACCGAACTGTTTCTTCAAGCATATGTTCTCTGTACGAAACTGCATTTTCCATTTTAATTATAAATCTTTTTTTTTTATGTTTGTGAATCGCAGTATGCTGTTGTTATTCTTACCCTTTGGACTATCTGTAGGTTGGTTGTCATTATCACCAACCAAATCCAACCCATACTTTTACTTAGCCCCAGTCTCTGTTCTCTTCAGAAAGAAATTCCGCTTCACCAAAAATTTTAATAAGGCGATTATTCGGCTGCAACAAGCTGGTATTTACCAGAAGATATTGAATGACAAGATTTTTAAACTTGGTTTGAAGGCAAAGATTCGTACCAATCACGATCACTCTTTGAGACCCATCTCAATCAAGGATTTATCCGGGGTTTTTGAAATATTGTTTATCGGTCTCGCAATTTCCTTTGTCGTTCTATTATTTGAACTAATCATTAGGTCTAAAAGTCGTCATAGAAGAATAAAGATCAAGAATTCTGTAAGTGGTTTCCTGATTTGATATCTTCCCGCACTTCTTAAATTTTGTTCAGGCGCTTATGTAGAACATATTCGAAATAGGCATGAAAAATGAAGACTCTTGCAGTCAAAATTATTTCTCAACGTATATGCGAAATACGCCATTTAAGAAGAGCACATTACGATGCTGTTACTTTTATAGATATAAATTTTGTACTAACTGAAATTATTTCATTTAATCTCTGTTTATTCCACCAAATTGGATGTTTTTATAGCATGCATTTTCTATTTTTTTCTAGTGTGTTTAAATATGAGAAATTCATACACCTAAAATTATTTAATCAGAAACACCGATTGCTTTTTTTGTATCTCAGTATTCTAAACTTAAATCCTTTAATCCTTGCATTGGCTGTCTGAATAGAGCAAGTAATATTTAAAAACAAATTAACCTTTGCACTACAAAAATAGAGACGGTTCAAAATTGTTTGGGTTACCTTCATTTGGAAACTACGGGCGATCTTGCATGTCTCGTTCGGTAATGAATCACATGTGTCCATGCATATGTCTAAAATTGGCAGATGAAAAATCTGCCGTGGCAAATTGCATTGAATTCGAGTTATTAGAAATTCTCTCAAGATGTATGAAATTTGAACGTGAATTTGTGTGTCCAAGGAAAGAGGTATGGGATAGTTCAAATGCAAATGGAAAGTGGAGTGGTTGGGTGTGGATACTAGAAAAAAGGAAACCGACTTGGCACTCGACAGAGTAGGTTTATATCCCGGGTCGAAAGTAACTGACCTTGCTTTCTCATACATCGTGGACATTGACACATTCATGACCATGAAAGCTGGACGCTTAGCAAGAAACTGTGATTTTGCTTATCCATTTCGCCCTACAATATAGATATGTATTGTCGTTTCTCTAATTCTGTTTGTTCGGTGTTATTAATATTA
>QLNU02013736.1:5909-29225 GCA_006491805.2 Dysdera silvatica
ATTATTCAGTTATTCAATTATTATTATTCAATTATTATTATTCAATTATTCAATTATTGTTATTCAATTATTCAATTATTGTTATTCAATTATTATTATAGCTATTAATTGTGGGTGATATTTTTGGAATCCACGCCTGGTGCCAAAATAATAGTTTACCTAAAAATAAACAGAAATCGATAGTTTATGTACTGACCAATATTGGGTGAAATTGCCAATAGGGTTACACTTTCTAGATAAGAGTATTTAATAACATCTGATAAATTATGAATTATCTAATGAAATAGGTGTACAGGTCTTCTTTTCACCAACTCCCTTTCTTTTATTTTTTACACTATTCTTAGCGAATGTAAAATTATATACACATGAACCAACTTTAACATCGAAACAATGATGCAAGGACTGTTGCTGAAATCCTATTTGGGCTTCATACATATGTCTAGACTATTTGAGACGTCTAACTGTCCCAAACAGTCGATCCAAAGTACGCATCCATGGAATCATGACAGAATCAATGCTCGAATTGGAGGGCATGCGGGGGCATGGCATGCCCCACCTTTTTTAAATTATAGAAGCGTACCCCTACTTTTTATGACGCTGGACACAGGGGAACGCTGTTCGAATTTGGGGGATATGGCATACCACCACTTTTTTAATTTACGAAAGTGTACCTATCTCGTATTTTTTCCCCCTCTCATAAAATAATTGTATTAATTGGCACATGTATAGAAACAAAAATGCAAATAGAATTTTTATTTTTCAGTTTAATTAAAGGAGGCCGTAAAATTATTGGCAACACCAAATTATCTTTAGCCTTTGGCAACAAGCAACGCAACATCGCAGGGTTGCCAGATCGTGGGAAAAATACAGTAATTCTGCTCTGCTAGAATGTATTTTATAGTGGCGGGCACGGGTGGAATGTTCTCCCCTCCCTCCCGAAATTTTAAAAAAAAAAATGTTTAGTACTGCAATTATTTAAAAACAATAGACCCCAATGTCACACCGCCCCCCACAAAAAACCCCATATCCCCCGAAAAAATTTTGGGTCAGGCCCTGATTACTTGCTTACAGTTTTAAGCCACCTATGCCTGTATCTCATGATTTTTCAATCAAAAACCATACCTTTCATCAATTACGTTGCGGCTTTATCAGTTAATTTTTTACACACTTAAACTGAAAAATGCTGAAAATTTTTATATCAGAGTACCTTATTTTAATTTTCAGAATCAGAAATCAGAAATTTCGCTGCTGCAAAATACCTATTCTTAATGTTTTAAGAGAGAAAAGGGAAATTCCCAATTATACACCACTGGTCATCGTTAGTGTTTTAAAATTCCTGCAAATTTAGTATACTCTATTATAAAATAGATAGAAAATTTCCCGCAGTTAGCCATCATTGGCAGCAGTTAAGTTTTGCCAAAAATATCCGCATAATACTCATCGTACATAGTGACAAATATTTGCTAAACTTGTAGAAAAGGTGTTTATCGCTTCAATTATACAACAAACTTTAAAAAAAATTAGACGGATGATAGGAACATATATATAAAAAGAAAAAGGAGTAAATAATGTGTGGGCAGGAGATATCGACAGAAATTACGAAAAAGAGCAAAACCGTTTATCTCAATAATTTTATAGTAATTTGGGCAGAAAATCACTAAATTGGCATCATTGGTACACGTTGGACAGGTCTGGAACGTGATGGAAGTCGCCGGATGTAGGAACAAAATGGAAAAGCTATTTGTACAAGACGAATACTACGCAGATTAAATTAAGGAACAATTTTTATCAAAGTTTTTTTAGGCGTAGTAATAATAACGCCGATGTTATGGCATGATTAGATGGTGAAACGTTCATAAACAATTTTTTCTGCTTCTGGTGGGACACGGTCACACGACCATTTTCTATCCGAACACGTGCTCTTACCAACTGAGTTACAGACGACAAACACTCAATTCTTTACGAACGTATTTAAAGCGTATTTTCGGAAGCCGGTTATTTCACGACATAGGGCAGTACATGGACTACTTTTTAAACCGAATTGCGAAGAGACCGGTATTAAATTGATCGAAAAGCCCGTTGCAACAGATATATTTATACAAGTCGAACACGACGTAGATTAAATTAACATGTTATGACATGATTTGATGGTGAACTGTTTCACCATCTAACCATGCCATAACATTATTACCACGCCTAAAAACCGTTGATAAAAATTGTTTCTTAAGGAAAGGCCAGTCCAGTGTTGATTTGGCATGTATTTATGTATGGTGGTATATACAAGTAGTTGGTGTCTATGTGAAATTAGCAGTGTTAATTTGTGGTGTGATTTGTGTTGATTGTGTGAATATAAACGTTTAAAATGAGCTTGTTGTCGTGGTTAAATAAAGCAAAAATTGCAACTAGTAAGTATACAGCTTCGTCTAGTAACAATCCAACGGAGTATCAAAGTCTCGAAAGCCAGCCTTCTACTTCGACTAGTTTTAATGGTAATTCCAAATGAGAGTCGTGTAATGCAAATAAAAACAGTGACACGAGTGAGAGTGACATTGAAACTACAAGTGACGATGATCCAGAACCCGTTCATAATAAGAAACGAAAACATAGCGGCAATCCGACGGGACAAGAATGGCCTGACTGTTGGACAAGTGAAATGTGTGTTTCAAAATGCAGTGAATGTGAGTGGCTGTTCGCAAAAGCAAAAGGGTTGGTTGCAGTGTGTGTAAAAATGTAAAGAGGATAGGAGACCCTTTTAAAACAAAAGATGTTCAGTTGTTTCAAGAATGGATGTTGCAGCGTTGATTCTTATGGGCAAACGGAGAAGAAGCAACATCAATATCTTCAAAAAAAGAAAAAAAATTAAACATAAACAACGTGTGGCTCATAAATGAACTTAAAAAATAGTATTGGATGGTCAAAAATATAAAAAATAAAAACTGTAATTCTTGAACAAGAACTTGATAAAAACGAAAGCACACAATAGATCTTTAGGACTACGTACGCCATCGTTAAAAGAGGCAGGTCTTTCACTGATTTACATTTGGATGCAGACTTAAAAATGTTAAATGGGATAAATATAAGACTCATTCTCTTCAGAGTTTGATTATTCCTGTGGAAACATCGCATGTGTTATAGCAAACGAAATGAGAAAAACAATTCTTAAAAAAATCGTGAGAAACAAGTCTAAGCTTGCTTTGTTAATAGATGAATCCACTTTAGTGATTAAATATATTATTTTGGTTGTATAAATGAAAATGGCAATAATACAAAACTCAATTCTGAAATTACACAACATTTATTTATTTTTTTGGATTTGATTGAACTGGAAAGTACACCATCTTCGAACATACCCAATAGTTTATTGTCTTCTCTGGAAAAACATGGTTTTATTAATGACTATCTAACTCAAAACTTTGTATGCTTTGCAAGTTATGGAGCTTCTAACATGATAGGGAGAAAATCTGTCGTAGCAACGCTCTTAAATAGCAAGCATCCAGATATAATTGTGTAACTCTCCTCAAAACGCCATTTGGAATTAGCCGTCGAAGATGCAGTGAATGTAGTATCTGGCATCAACCACTTTAAAATATTTTTCGATAAACTCTATAGTTTGTATGGTGCCTCTCCAAAAAATCAAAAAGAACTTCAAGCGTACGCGGCAGATTTGGATATTGAAGTATTTCCTATTGGAAAATTTTTAAATACCCGCTGGGTTGCATCAAGTTTCAGAACAGTAAAAGCAATATGGAAAAACTATGCAGCTCTCTACAAGCATTTTGAACATACTTTAAACGACAATTTGGGATTGACTTTAGAGCGCGCAAAATATTCTGATCTAAAACCAAAAATTAACAGAAACGGCCTTTGTTCTCAATTTGGGTTTATTATTTGATTCTGTATCAGAACTTTCCCATTTATCATTAGAACTTCAAACACGATGTGAAACGACTCCTAAAGCTCATAAATTAACGACACGTCAAATTCGTGTTGTGGAGTATATGGCAAAAGACCAGTGGTGTAGTCCTAAAAAGAAAAGTAACCTAGCTCTCTTCTAAATCGCGGTGGGGGGGGGTCCACGGGGGAAATCAGGAAACCCCGCTAACTAGTCAACAGCCCATTAATCTGTATAATTAATTACCATTATATATGGGTTGTTCAGCTGGCCTTGCAAGATCCCCCCCCCCATAAATGCCCCTCGAGATCCGACGCTGCCTACAGCTTCGGGGCATATGAGCTTAAAATAATAATATAGTGACAAAAACACATGTGCCTAAGCCTAACTAAATCTGAAATGCACCTCTGAAGTGAGCTAATTAAATAAAGAACGCAATGGAGAAAAATAGCCCAAAGACCGCTTTTTGCCCTTGTCGCCTTCGTTGTGTCAAACAACGCATTGTGGCTTTTTCTATTTTCGGAACACAGTTTGTGATACGTGTTCCAAGCTATAGTTTCGTTTAAATTCCCTCGGTTATTAGTTGATTTATTCAAAATTTTATGGCCATTGCTCTAAAAAATATTTCTTAACAGAATTGTAGACTCCACATACTTTTTATTTACAATTTGAACAGAACTTTGTTTGTAAAATGTATGATTTCCTAAAATTTTGTCCTAGTGCCGCTAGGTCTCCAAAAGAAGTACCCTAGCGCCGATAGGCTGCGCTAGACCTCGACTACACCCCTGAATGAGACCTGGGGCCATATTATGCAGAAACAGAGAAAGCTGATAGTAAGTTTATGTTTTATGACGTTGAACTGCATGATGCAAGGAAGTTGCAAGTCATTACCTGGAGACATTTCTTCCGAAGCTTAGCAGAAAATCTATACGTTCCCGCCTATTTACATTAACGCCTTCTCAGATATCAAAAACAGCACCAAATTCGGGTGAATATGTTACTTAAGTCTTTAAAAGTATTTGATTCTCAACAGTAGCATGGAGACCTCACCATTAGACTCGGGGAAACACATGGGCGAATTTATCATTTTGCCGCCCCTAGTCTATTTACGCCACTCCAAGGCTACTTTTTGCCACCCCTTCCTACCTGTCCACCTCCCTCCAATCAGTAGTAGGAACATAAAAATTGTTACATTCAATTTACACCAAAAACTTTTGTATTGACAATAAATATGTTAAAAAACGAAGTCATAAATTGAAACATAAACATTAAATAATAATATTAACTTATATTGAAGTATTATCTCTTCTTGGTATATAATAAATCAAATTCAATTTTACTGAAATAAATTTCAATTTTAGCAAAAAATAAAAGCCCATCGAACACTGGTATTTAAATGGAAAACATGACGTCTAGCTTTCTTCTTGGCAAAACATCTGATTATATCATATGGTATTGATTTTGTTAAATCAGACTCAATACACAAAATTTTGCCGCCCTAGTCTATAGCCTAGTATTGCCTCCCTAGTATAGCCTAGTATTGCTTCCCTAGTATAGCCTAATATTGCCTCCCTAGTATAGCCTATTGGGAAATACGGCACTGAGGAAACAGAAGTCAGAAATCTGAGTAAACGTTTTAAACTAGATAAAGAATATTGTGTAAGTGGTTTTCGTGAGTATTTAGAAGACAACAGTGAATCACCTATGACTTTGCAGCCACTAATTGCTGCTATTAAAACTCTTGTTGTTTCGACCGTAGGATGTGAACGTATTCAGTACCATGAATATGATACATGCTGACTTGAGAAATTACCTTAAAGTTACAACAGTGTCTTCACCGTTATTTATTGTATGTGTGGGTCCTCCGCATAAGTTGTTTAAGCCGAAAGGGTATGTCGCATCATAGCTTAGGTCAGGACGACGGAATACAGACTACATCCATTGTCGGAAAAGACAAATAAAGGTACAGTACGTTCGCGCAGACCTGACGCCCGATACCGTTACCAGACGGGTTGTTCAATTTCAGTTTAGGGAAGGGCGTCTTGCCGTAACTGGTTTTTCCCGCGCGAGAAACCAGTTCGGGCAAAACGCCCTTCCCTAAAATGTAATGGAACAACCCCTTTGGTAACAGTATCGGGCGACAACTGAGCGTGAACGCACTATAACTTTTCCGGAATATGAAACAATTTAGAATTGTCAAAACACACAAAATTTTTCAGCAGACATTTATAGCTTTTAAATCTAATCTTGGCACAAAATGGGTTAGAAATTGTATTATTGGCTATACCAATATGTACAGAAAACATCTGAAATAAGTACTAGATATGTAAAAAAAAGTGTCCATAATTAAAAGCTCTGTGCTTAAGTATTTTCAAATAACTTTATATTTGCGAAGTATATTATTAAAAGTTATTCTTCATTAAAAAGATTTAATGGAATTAAAAAAAAACAATGGAAAGAGGGGGGGGTGGATTTCAAGGTTGGACTTTTTGACAGGACGGTGGCAAAAATCAGAAAAAAAGGGCAAAATGGAAAATGTGGTCAACAGAAAACACAATGACGTATTGTCGTATCTAATATCAATAACATTTTAAACATTCATAGTATTGCTTATTAAGTTTAATTTTAATTGCCAAAAACTTGCCAACCCCCGGTTAGAGTGAACATATATCAGAATTGATAAAAATTAGTAAAAATAACGAAATCTAACTAAATTCCACTTGATCTAGTGCTAAGATCGCTAAAATTGGCAATTGGAGATTTGTTCTGTTAGGCATTCCGCTTGACCTCACGCCTGGAACAACACTGACCCATACCTCCAATATTTATTTCACAATTCGACCACTGGACAGAATCATGTAACTGTAAGCGTCATACGCTAGATGATTCAAGAGAGGGGGGGCGATAAGGCGATCCTTTAATTTGACGGACTTGATGGATCCACCATTGCCATCATAGAAAAGAATACAGCTTCCGACAAACAAGAAATGGTGATAATTGAGGCATTTCGAATAAACGAATTGTCGGAGAATGCGGTAATTGCTTCATATTAGCATCTGCATTTGTGTAGGCATCTCATGGAAGAAAGATCGATGGATTTTACGGAGGGTAATTGGAGTCAATAGTGAGATAGGAACTGTCATTCGACGAGTATGATTTCCAGCTATGGAGAATTCGACAAAAGATCATTTTGATACTAAGCATCAAAAGAAATAAGCGATATTTATTAACTAACAAGGAATAGACTTTTCTTTATTAAAGGTGAATTATTCTTATTATTGTGTGTAACATGTGTTCAATAATTACGATATTTATTAAAAATTAAATTAATAAAAAATTAAATTAAATTATTTATTACAAAGTTCATTTGAAGAGGAAAGAAGTGCCTTCATGTCTAGTCCAAACTGTAAATAATTTACATAAACTTATTAATTGCGTATTCATTTGATTATATATATTCTTAAGGTTGGGTAAATTATTATTATCGGTCTCGTTAAGACGAGGGTTTGGAGGGAGTTACGTCACAGCATTTACTCGGGATCTGTACATGTGATAAAAAGTTATAATATGTAATTTCACCTGTGTACATATCGAATATGTTATTCGCTTCTCCAAATAAGCATCTGTTTCTGCTCATTATTCAGTTACATATTCCATCTTGAATTTGATGACTGAGTATATTTTTCTATTGGACCCCTTCCATAGGCTGGAAATTAACGAAAGTATTTTCATAGGATGGGAGAAATTTCAAGCGAAGGTGTTGTTTGTAGTTGATATTGTGGGCTCCCAAAATAGAAATACTAGTTCACTTCGCAGGTTTTCTTGACTGTTGCCACTTAGAAACGCAAGGAACGCAATTAAAATAAGTTCATTTCTAAAACTGGCAAAATGCCAAGTTGCTTCCTTTTATATATTGGTTTCCAAATGTACACAATTCCACCTTCCATATCTAGCAAAATATTTTGTATAATTATAGTTTCACTTTTTATATTTGGCAACAGTTTGTGTAACTGTTTTCCGAATTCTAAAATGAAATTAGTTTTCAATTTTCCATCGACGTGTGCACACGCACTTCGAAGGCTCCTCAAAAAAAAGCTTACTGAATTCTTTCAACGATGTATTCGAATTATTTTATTTACTGACGTGTACTTTTGAACTACCTTAAACTTCTAAAGCTTTTAATAAAATAATATTTAATTTGGATGGAATTATATCATTGCCTCAAAACTTATATTCCTGCAATATAATACAATTTCTTTTAAATTTCTGTTGTATTTAGATGGCTTCCAAGTCTTGATGGGATTGCACTCATGTTCATACTATTATGGGAATGACAAGTGCTTTTTCCCCAATAATCTTTCGATGTCGATTTGCAAATTTTTATACCTGGTGATTTATTATTATTCTTAAGATATTCACTCCTTGATAAGTGTCTTAACATTATTATTCGCAATTATAAAATAAGATTTGTTCTAATTTGTTTAAAAAAAATTATTTTCTATTGTCATTTTTCTGCACATCGCTTTTTATTAAAGCACCATGTGAATACAGGATTACTATTTTATTTCACGTCGGCGTGTAATATTTGCCAAAAAAACATCACTTTCAGAATGTTGACGACAACAATATATCATAAACAAAAATGGAATGCACAGACTTCAAAGATCAGACCAATCGACACGCTTTAATGCGATACCTTTTCCTCTTTCCACAGAACTCTCGTGAAAAATCAATGAACCAACGCCTCCAAGAAAACCCAAATTGTTTTAGAACGCATTTTATATCTTATTTACAAGCCATAAAACTAGGTAATTGGATGAAACACACTCACGGAATCATATTTACTAGTCTTTGCTTTATTAAGTTAAAATGAGTGTCTTGTGTATCTGAAATAGCTTTGAGTATCCGAGCAATCTCCTGCCCTCATTACATCGTTACATATTTGAATAAAATACACAATTCTTATTTTAACACTTTACTGCACACTTTGTGTTTACTTTTGTGACGCAAAATTTATCTATAAATAACACAGAATTAATATAATAAACTAACGGGTTTACATAATTGCAAACTACAGAAAATCTTTAGTAAAGCGGCCTGCAATGCCTGTTGGAAAAGCGATATTAATTATCACTTTAGCAAAACCCTGCTTTACATGAAAACTAATCACAACTATTTAGGCCAAAACTAACACAATTCCATACTCTCTAACTGTTTAACCTGAAAAGGTTTAACTAGATCATATTTGAAATTTTCACTAGAAAATTCTTTAACAATTTTTGTTCTCATATGGTGTAAGGTTAAAAAACACAGTTTTTGGAATATTCGTGCCCTTTGTCAAATGGAGGCAAAATACCTTCACATATTTTGCAAAAATTCTACATTTATCCGATAAAGGGAGATCCCGTTTTCATTTTATAAAGAACAGCTGACTCCTGAAATCTTGCTTTCTTCAACCACACACCAACGTCGAAATAACAGACGTTAAAGAACGGTTTAGTTGTCTCTAGGGAAAGGCTATATGACTGAAAATGTAATATGGTCGAAACCGCGTATATGTAACACGAATATTTTCGAAAACCGCATATATGCAAAAAATATCGAGCCTCAAATTTTCTATCTTTTTAATATTATCTAAACCCACTTAATTGTGATTTTACACATGCAAATGCCGCATATGTGCAAGTATTTTTGAAGCCAAACGAATGTTTTATTACAGAATTTAAACCAGATATATGCAAACAAATTTTATGAACAAGTTTTCATCCACAGTGAGTGCGTATTTGGCAACCCTGTTTTTAAGAATTGGCTTTGTTTACGCCTCCCCCCCCGCTTTTTAATAATAATAATAATAACAAATAAATAAAATTTATTTATCACAGGAGACATGCAATGCACAGAATCTGTAAAGCCATGTTTATGCATTGCATTAAACAAGTTCCATATACAATAAATCGCATATACCGACGTACATAATATGCCTGTGTTTGGAATCACTATCCAATTTTGTATTTGTAACTGGCGCAGTGAATTACGCGTCTCTTGCTTTATTGGTCTGCAAAATCCCTATTTGCAAGCTTTTTTTTCCCTATCCTCTTTTGCAGTTTATATTTATTGCGAACATGACAAATGAAAAGAAACGACAAATTTGCTTAAATATTGATCAAAAGTTGGCGATTTTAAATTTTTTGACATCAAATAATAAGACAAAGATATAAATAACAAAAGAATATGGTTGTAATTTGTCCACTGTTTTCCACAAATACAGTATATGAGTTTATGTAAGCACTACTACATTACTTCCTGTTATTTTTATTAATAGATTTATTAATAGTACTGTACATTATAAATATTGAAAAAATAATGTGTATGATTTATAAAATTAGAAATAAGAATATCTAATTTAATAATAAAATTCATTAAAAATTTAATGAGCAAATTATTTCCACGCTATAGTTCAGAGAATACCGCTTTTATGTAAAACCCTCTTATATGCAAAACCTGCTTATACGCACAGGATTTTGTTGCTGCGTCCATTTGCATATATGCGGTTTCGACTATAACTATGGAACCGCAGCTGATTTCAATGGATGGCAACATTATGAAAGAACTCAACAGACGTATTAAACTTGGCTGGAGTGCATTTGGAAGAAACAGTTTTATCCTGAAGGGGAAATTGCCTTTGTGTCTAAAAAGAAAGGTCTTCAACCAGTGTGTATTGCCAGTCCTCTCTTATGGATCAGAGACATGGAGTCTAACAGTTGGAGCAATACGAAAGTTACAGACAACGCAAAGGAGCATGGAGAGGTGCATGCTTGGAATAACTAGGAGAGATCGAAAAAGAAACACTTGGGTGAGAGAGCAAACTAGAGTAGAGGACATCATTGTTAAAGTAAAAGGGCTGAAATGGCGATGGGCTGGGCATATTGCAAGAAGAACTGATCAACGATGGACAACAGAAATTCTGAACTGGATTCCAAGAGACCACCGAAGACCTAGAAAACGTCCTCAAACTAGATGGGTGGATGAAATAAGAAAACAGGTTGGGGTGACGTGGAAACGAATGGCCCAGGATAGACTTGTGTGGAAAGCATTTGGAGAGACCTTCATCCAGCAGTGGATAGATAATGGTTGAATATGATGATGATGATGATGATGATGATGTTTGTGAGTGCGCGTCTGTGTTACAACGAATTTTATAATTATATTAAAAAATATGAAGAAATATGTTTATAAAATCTCAAAAAATATTTCTTTTCAATTTAAGGATTCCAAGTACAAATCTGATTTAGTTTTTTGTGAAATTAATGCAACATGGATATCACTAATATTCATTAATTAAGCTTATTGATCATATTCATTAATTATATTTATTGATCATATTCATTAATTATATTTATTGATCACATTCATTAATTATGTTTATTAATCATATTCATTGATCATTTTCATTAATTATGTTTATTGATCATATTCATTAATTATATATATTGATCATATTCATTAATTATGTTTTTTGATCATATTCATTAATTATGTTTTTTGATCATATTCATTAATTATGTTTTTTGATCATATTCATTAATTATGTTTTTTGATCAGTATCATTGATGTGATATTTATGATCAATCAGTAAATGTCTATTTCAAATTGCAGTTTCTATAGAATACGATATTCTCAATCCTTGGAATGACTTGCTCTTGTTTTTCTAATACTGTATCAAACTATACTTTATTATTTATATGTGGGTCGACGTGGAGTCTCGGCTGACAGAGCATTGCAACTATTTATGGAGGCAGTAATGTAATAGGACAAACTACTTTGTTAGGAAAGATAATTGGAATTTCATAGATCACATGTCTGCGCAGTCGCGGCGAAGGAAATAATATCCTGGCAGATAAATACCCCAATGTTTGTCCCAGAAAAGGGTTTCCAATGGCGAAAATAATTTCACGTTTGGACGTTTATTGTTATGTTAAGGATGACCATAACGCAATATATCTCAAGCGATTTGAAGCGTGGTGTCAGTCCTACGCAATTCGGACCCGGCTTGCCCACAACCATGACGGAAACCGGTTATGTCATAAGCTATCATTCCCGAGTTTCAATTCGGATTAAATTTTTGAGTGACATATAAGTTATTAAAATTATTCTTATGTCGCATGTGACAGAGAATTTGTTTTTGCCTATTATCATTCACAAATTCCATCTGTGAATTATACACCTACACGTCCCTCTCGGCAATATCCCTGCACTTATTTAAAATATATTTCATGTAGTTGAATGAAGAAATTAATGTATACTAATAGACACAGTAGGACCTGTATGTAACGAGGAGCTTGCAACGAACAAAAACAATCGCTATATCCGATCAGTTTCGGAATTTAAAATTTAAAACTTCGGAGAAAAAGTAATATAATAGTAAAGTAATATAAAGTAGTATAATATTCGATTTTTATTTTCCGTAAATTTCAAGGAAGCACGTGTTATTTTTCTACATGGAATGTAATGAATGGAGGTTGTGAAAAATGTTTGGAACTTGCCTATTTTGTCTCTAAATGGTGTCGAGATCTTTTATTTATTTGAGTTGAAGTTCCTGGGAGTGAACTTACAGGTAAAGAGCTATTTTCACTTCCTATAGGAAATCCTCCCACCCCCGAATTAGCAAAAGTCGTTGACACTATTTAAGAGTATTTTTGACGTTGATTATGTATCTGTAAAGTTTTAGAAGTGCTATCGCGGGAAGTGCCTTTTTCGGGACTTCAAATTGTAGCGGAAGTTTATGAAAAAGACATGTTTTTTACGATTTTTGCAAAAGGGACGGAAGCAGACCTTAATTTTATTTTCAAACTAAACACTAGATGCTACGATGCGTCTAACAAATCTAGAATGATGCTTAACAAACGTAGAAAATATATTCAAATTTAATTTTGAATAGTTCAGAAGACTTTAGCAGAAACGGTTTTTGCACGATTTTTACCAAGGGAACCATACGGTGACACCACTTTTATTTTAACATGAGGCACTAGAAGCTATTCTGCATTTCATGTATGTAAAATGATAGTCGGGAAGTATCGGAAACATATTAGAAACTCGATTTAGACAAACTCAGGAGAAACATATTCTATACGATTTCTGTAAAACGGACCATATATTTTACTTTTAGTTTCAAACAAAAAAAAGTAGAAATTATGCTACATCTAACACACATAGAATACTTGTTGAAAAGTGTCTGAAATATATTCAAATTCTATGCAAAAATCAGGAGATTATAAGCGAAATATATTTTGTACGATTTTTTACGAAGGCAACATAGGTGTACTCAGTTCTGATTTGAGATAAAAACTAGGAACTATTTTGCATCTTACGTAGATAGCACGATACCGAGGATATATCGGGATTATATTTAAATCCGATTTAAAAAAAACAGCGACAAAATAAGAAACGTCTTTCTACGATTTCTATAAGGAAGACGACTGGTGACTTCAATTATATTTTGAGACAAGAAATAGGAGCCATGCTGCGTCTAAGGCATATACAAAAATACTCGGAAAGTATATAATAATAATAATAATAATAATATTGTTGATTTGTCATTGTTACAAATAGCAAAAAATAGTATGCCATATAAGAAATCTATCATAAATACATAACTGTAGGTGCTCTTCAAATAAAAAATCCTATTCAAATAAAAAAATTATATAAAATAAGGTCCCCAGTAAAAAATAAATTTTAACCTGCTGGAGACCCGACAAATCAAGAAGACAAAATAATACTACCAGACAGAAATTTAAATAACCTTTTTTGAAATAATTTTTTATTATTTATGTCTTTAATATCACAAGTAATTTCATTCCAGTATTTGATTGCCTTGTATTCAGTTCCCATCGTGACTAATTTGATCCTAATCCTTGGTAATTTTATTTGATTTTTTTCTTCTCAAATGTACATTACTATTACAATATTCAATTTTTATTACATCCAAATATTTATTTTCCTTGATCCTTTCATATATTATTTCCAGTATACAAAATTTATTGAGTCCATTGGAATGAAGACATATTTAACGAATACTTCATTCCAATTTAACACATTTCTTTGCTCAATAATTCTTAAAAATTTAGACTGCAATAATTTAATAATATTCATATTGCCGCTATTTAAATTACCCCAGATGCTATTGCAGTATATAAATGACTGTAAACAAAGGGAAAGTATAGTAAGTAGGGAATATATTCAAGTTTAATTTTTAAAATATCAGGAGACTATAAGAGAAAAAATTTATACTATTTCTGTAAAGGGGAACGTAAGTGACCACAATTGTATTTTGAAAAAAGAAACTATGATCTACTTGTCACCTACAAAAAAAAATATAAAAAATCTTCAATGTTATTGAATATTAGAACATTAAAAATGTATTCAATAACATTGACGATTTTTTGTTTGCAGTTTTGTCATTGGTGTGGTGAATAAAGAATAACATTCGAATTTAAGCGGAATAAAAAAATGACATGCGGAGCCTTAAAAACTTGAATGAATACTAATAAACAAAAAGAGAAAAGCGCCCTCTGGATTCTCGTGCGTTTCGGGTTACCATGACAACCAAAATTAGAAAGAAAGAATTAGGAACACAATTGACTATTCTTAATGCAGCTGTTACTGATTCCACCAGAATATAGTGGCAACAATTATTTTTCATTGGTTTCAACGCAAATGATTGTATTATTAATATTATCATAATAAAGTGGCAACAACATCCTACCTTTGTTAAAATGATCCGCAAAAAAATAACGAACAAATGTGACTTTTTCTAATTGACCTCCGTAAAAACGTTTTCAACTTTAAAAAATTGGTTAAAATCAAGGAAAACTTCTGTAATGCACAAACTTAATTTATGAAATACGTTACCCCTAACTGGAGGGGAGCCCCAAAACAAAATATTGCTTTCTGCTCTCCTCTATTTTAAACCTAATTCATGACAATATTCTTTAAATCTAATTGAACCACGATTGTAGCATTAGAATGATACCGGAACAGATGTATTAACAATAGTTATATGAGGGTCGTTCAATAAGGATTTCCCCTGACCTACTTCCCATGGACTAAGACAAAAGTAACTTGGTACAATTATTTGTCCTTCTCTACATAGCTACCACTAAGAGCCACAGACTTCCCCATCAATTTATGCAGACCTCATTTATAGAAGTCGGCAGATTGCGTCAGAAGCCAAGACTTGACCTCAGAAATCAGCATGTCATCGTCTAGAAAACGTTTTCCTTTCAAATATAACTTCTTGGTTGGAAAGAAGTAGAAGTCCAATGGTGCGAAGTCAGGAGAATAAGGGGTGTGAGAAAGGATTTCATAGCCACAGAACCATGCTTTTGTCTGAACAACATGCGTGTTGTGAGCCAGGGCGTTATCCTGCTGGAGGTGCACAACATTGGTCAGCATACCACGCCTCTCAATTTTGATGGCCTTCTGCAATTTTTGCAGTACTGAAGCGTAGTATGTCCCAGTAATTGTGGTACCTTTTTCTAGGCAATTCATTATCACTACTCCGGGCTGGTCCCAAAAGACCGTAAGCATGATCTTGCCTGCTGACGGTTGGACATGTGCTTATTTTGGAGGTGGTGAGTCAGAGGGCTTATATTGTTTGGACTGGGATTTAGTCTCTTGGTCATAATGATGGACCCATGTTTCATCCTGCGCAATTAGTCCGTTGAAGAAATCATCTTGGTTTTCTTGACACATGGCCACAAGACCCAGTGAGCTTGGGACTCGTTCTTGCTTTTGTAAAAGTGTCAAAAACCGCGAAACTCGCCGTGAGCAAGCTTTTTCCCATGAGCAAACGGTCATCGATAATATTTGTCTCAGACTCGGTGCTGATCTTGGCATGTGTGGCTAGTTGGTGAACGGTTATGCGACACTTCTTCAAAATGGCGGCCTCACTTTCTGGATGGTGACTTCGTCAATGGCGGGCTGTGGACGCTGGAATGGAAGACGTTTCCACTGAAGTCCGACCACACTTGAACTGACGATGCCAGTACTTGCCTACGTCATACGATGGGGCATCCTCTCCATAAGTCCCTTTCATCTCATCGAAAATCTCCCGTGTTGCATAACTTTTGAAGTACAAGAACCTGATGACCGCTCTTCACCCAATTGGTTCCATGATCATACGTTACTCCACGTTAGCATCCGTAAAAGAGAAACTGTTAGTAGCTCAAAGCTGCAAATTACTATATTGCCTTTGGAGATACATATGATGATACGTGCTCAATTTCGGCTTCCTACAAAAACTGCAAGTAGGTCAGGGAAAATCTTTATTGAACGACCCTCGCATATATGTTGAATACATTTAATTCCTATTGTATTCTATTTTCTCCAACAAGATTTTATGTCGTAAATCTAAATTTAATGGTTTGAAATATATATTGAAAATACTTAAGTTTTATTCGTCAATCTCTTCCTGAAATATATATATATATTAAAAAAGACCAAGGGGCACATATGTGGACGACATTTTCCAGGGTGTAATATCTTCATTACTCATAGAGTCTAAGCCCATTTTAAATGGAATTTTATAAGTTATGGCGCGACGTGTTTGGAAATTACGTCGTCAAATTCTCTAGAGTCCCATGATCGTATTAGGAAATCCTGCCACGATCGCATCTGTATGATCGATTTTCGTTGGGCTAACTGAGGCAGAGGTCAACAGAAAAAGCCACTCAGGTTAAAAGAGACTTTAGGGACAGCATTTAACCGTGAAAAGAAGACTAATATCAAGTGACCGAGCGCTACTCACGTGTTCCTCTTTAATCATTGTCAGTTTAACCACAAAAAAAAAAGGTTGCTGGAATTAACTGTAACTGTTTTTATTTTAAAACCCTGGTAATAGACAGCATTTTTACATAACTATAAAAATTAAATATGGTTGATTTTTAATTTCATCAATAAAATGCAAATAACCCGATTATTACTGGTGGAAATAAAGTATATTTTTGGGTTATACGTATTTAAAACATACAGGACAGAAACCATTTATTACGAGGAATGACCTATTATAACAAACAACAGGCCAGTAAATTTTCCACTTAATTTAAATAGGTTCAGTTTTAAAAATTCCCCCTTCTTTTTTATAAGGATTCCTCGTGTTAAGTAGTTTTAAGCAATAAAGTAACTTTTCAAGCAGTGATGTGCAAATAGGTAAAATTATGATGTTCAAATATATTATACATTATATACGTGAATAAGAATATTCTTTTCAGCTGTTCTGTCAGTTTTTTGCATCTTATTTTAATGGAAACCCGGTTTTAATGAGTACCCGCATATAATTGGCATAAATGGTGGTCCCTTTATGCTCGTTAAAACAGGGTTGGATTGTAATTTTTGTTAGATTTTTTCCCACTTGCAAGATTATTCTTCATGTCGCCAAGATTATCATATTCGGTTCTGGGAATTGGTTTTGAACGAAATAATTGTGTTAGTTATTAGGGAGATCTAATCAAAGAAGAGTTGGAAAAAACGATTAAAAGTTACAGACAATCAACTAATAAGAAAATCTGCCCAATTAAACATATTCTTAGAAAACAATATGGATTGAATCTTATCATGGGCGTGTTTGGGGTGAGAGGGGGTTAGTTGCCTCCCTAAAATTGAAAGATTTTTATTTATTTGGGTAAAAAAGAAGATTTTAAATTCAAAAATTAGATCGTTGATGAATCGCTGATTCCAGATGTCTGAACTGGAGATCCTTAAGAAAGCTCATACATAGTCTGTTACAGAAATGCTTTAAGTAGTAAACGAACGAATACCCTCCTTGAGAAAATAGTTTTCTTTAATTTGATTTTTAATAAAGATTTCATTAGTTTATATATGTAATATTTCTAATATATTAAAAGGTTAAAGTGGTTATTTGCCTCGGGTTAAGACTGGCAAAAAAATGCCCTCGTAATTTGCCCTAAAGACGCTATTGAATTTTATTCTACCACGTATAAAAGAAAAATCAGAAAAGTTTAAATAATCTTTTTTCTCATTATCATTTCAAATGACGACATAATTAAAAATATCTCCTAGTCTTGATAATTGAAGATTAGTAACAAGTTCAGATTAATAAATTTGTTATCCACGTTTAAGTTCATACAAGAGCTTTTTTGATATAGGAGAAAAGGAGACACCGTCTCCGTCGTAGAGTCGAACTAGAGTTACGAACAAAAGTCTGGAGTATGAGCTTAAACGTGGGTGCCAAATTTATTAATCTGATAAAAATGCCCGACAAGAAAGTCATAAAAAATTCACCCAGGTGGCTTTGTATATTGACCATTATTTGGCAATTTGGTTAGCTCTGAAAAGGATAATAATATTTTACAGTAACGAGTTTGTTGGCAAGGAACGTGCGCGGTTGTGGAGCATGGGTTTTTGGGAAGAACGTATGGATGTGTTTACGGGAGATCTGGTGCTATGCTGCTCGTCAGAAACTGATTGAAATGAATTCTAAGTGGACATAAAATGTTGTCATTTCAAGCACTAGTTGATTAACACTTTAGTCCATTCCAGAGAAAGGGCAGCAACGACTGTATGTAATGCGTAAAACGCTCCACTCAATTACCTTGAATAAAACAGCCACACTTGAAAACGGCCATCACTAATCTGAGTTTAATGAACTTTACGCCGGGTTTTAAGCTTATCCTTAACAATGATTCATAGACGAAAAGTTACATCAATCGAAATTAAAGCTCACCGCCTTTAATTTTGCGGTTCGATTTGGGAGTTTTACGGTCAGCAAAGACCATGCTGCGATCGGACTTGGAGCTTTCTGAGGAATCCGAACCTCTTATGGCCTAGGGACAGGACTAGATTACCTTGCGTCCCCTGCCGAACCGTTGAGACTGCACCCACTAGTAACAGAATATGTTCCCTTTTGAATTATCTCATCCTATTTTACTTCCCTCCTCGCCTGCGCCCCTTGAATGGGCCTTCCTCACCATCCCTGGCTACGGACCTACCTAAGGAATCAACCCTCGGACCACAGTAACTAGTTAATCGCTAAGGTTTTTTTTTCGGCGCCGCTGGAAGTCAAACACTGGAGAACGGCAGTCTTGGTGAAAGCTTTATCACTGCATTACCACAGGGCCTTTACTGTTCAAACGGAAATAACCTCGTCTCCATAAACGGAATAATAAATCGGTAGGTTTTAAAAATTCTGTCGTGTGTTCGAGTTTTCACGGCGTAAGGACAGAAAAGGTCGGAACCTACAGTTTTCCGAGGAATCTGAACTTCCAGGGCATAAAACCCAAGACTATGATGAGCTGGAAAATTGAACGTGTTCTTTCATACTATTGGGAGCCGCACCTAGGTTAATGGTATTAAAGACGAATGCTTTGCCACTCCACCTCAGGGCAATGCATAGGAGTAGGGAGAAAGTTCATATGAGGGGATTATTGGCTCAATGGTGGGGGTTACAGAGCTACAACTCATATATTCCTATGTTAAATATACAAAATTTCATTGCAATGGGGGTTACAACCCCAGAACCACCCCCTGGCTACACCTATGGGGCGATGGAACTGCAGTTTTCCAAAAAACTGAAACCACTTAAAACCTAGAAAACAAGCTCACGGATTACAATAAGCATGTTAGTGGGTAAGCGATTTTTTTCTCCTATTTTTAGGAATCAAATCCGGTTTACTTTTAAATTTCTGGGCTTTTGTGAATGAAAACTTGCGCATGCGCGTGATCACTACAAACGCACAGCACCAATTCCAATTTGGAATATTTTGTACAGATTTTAATAAATAGAGTATTTTGTATTTGTTTAGGAATGAGCATGTGGGATTTATTTGTCCACCTCTTCTTCACCATTGCTTAAATGGTAATTTTGAAAGTATTGCCTCTTTTTTGTATTTGTTTTTCGCCCTTAGGAATCGAACACGACTTAACCGAGCCAAGGGAGAGCGATGTGACGATCGCCCTCCCTTGAGCTAGGATTATATCATGGAAAATAAAATGAAAAGTACTGGACACTTAGCTAAAAATACGAACCGGAAACAAATTGCCCCTCTCTTGAAAGATTTCTGGATCCGTTCTTGACCGGAAGGCTTGATGAACGCCTTATTAATATACCACCATAACACCAGAAACGTCATTAGTAAGCTTGTTTGCTCGAGTGTCAAAAATCATTTTAAGAATAATTATAATAATAATATGGCCTCCCTAATTCACTGGGATATCTGCAGAAATTAGGAGATCGCAGTAACCAATCACTACTGGGAACATGAAGCAAAAAAGTGAAAAAAAACAACCAAATAAAAATGCGTTTGAACTTTCTGCTTCAAACAGCCTGGCACTTACAACACAATATACCAGACCTAACAATCGTGAAGAAGAAACAATTTATCATTAACATTGCAACATCTGATGAGAGATAATTTAAAGAGAAGGAATTTGAAAGGATCTCCAAATATTGTGAACTTGAAGTAGAAATTAATATACTCTGGAAAAAACGAATAGCAATTTTACAAATTTAACAATCATCGCAATTGCGAAAGGTGTGCTCGATACCATCACACCTAATTTAATGTTAAAAAACTGGACACTACTGACATAAGGACAGCAGACTTACAACAACCGCCTACTTCGACAACATATTAAGAAGACAACATCAACAACATCGACAACATATCACAGGCATCGACAACATATTAAGAAGATTCATGGATAATTTTCAGCTTTCTGGGTAAGACTTGAACTGAACTAAAAATTCCAGATGAAAAGCATAGTGCTCATCTCCTTGATGCTGTGTGATACAACATTGTATATAACGAACATATTAATATAAGCAAATAATAATATAAATAAATAACAGACGCAGAAGAATTGGATGGACGGATTCAGATGGGTCGAAATCAGTTGACTCTCCCATGTATTTAAATTAGTCAAATTTAGATTGGCAATTAGTTGTTAGAGTTACCGATCCGTCTATCGCCATAACTAACATAGCAACCCTTAATCCCAAACCCTATTATACAAAGTTATGGCTTTGGTGATTATGTGAAAAAAAATGTTGCTTGTTTTAATAACATGAAATTATCATAACACAGACGGATATAAATCTTCGAAATGGACAATTAAAAGGCACTTCTTAATTAGAAACAATTTGGTTTATGGAGGATGTGACTAAATATTTACGTATGTTAAATAAGAAATTAACATGATAAATAACGAACAACAACTATGCTTTTGGGAAAAAATCATTTCGCACTAATACGAAATACATATTTTGGAAAAGGCATTGGAAAAAAAGCGCATTATTAAAATTGCGAGTACTAAAAAGTACCAAGGAAGTTGGAAAAATAAATTCCCATCCTCTCAACTTGCAATTTTTGCAGCAAATAATTGTCAAAATACGGGCAGAATTTAGCAGTAATATAGATAAAGTGCTTGGATAAATTCGCAGAATTTACACTTCAAATCTGCGATAAGGATTATTTACGGCCGAACCGGTAGCTCAAAGTGATTTTGAAACAGCGATGCATTTCTATTAAATTAAACTTGAATATTGATGACGAACTCGGCTCAGCCTATCAGAAGAATAAGGTTACCCTATTAGATGACCAAGGACGATTACATTAGATCAAAAATTGCTTTTTACACTAAAAAAGTAACAATTTCGTAATTAATATGCAACAGTCCGATGCATAAAAATTAAAAATACTCATTTTATGTAATTTCCGATAGTAGTTTGCCATACTCTGTAGGAATCTCCATTTTCTGAATATTTCGAATATTTAAATATATAGGATACATAAAGGCGTCTCGCAAATTATCACAGAATCAGGAAATGATGTTTTTAAGGGGATTGTCTGTTTTTTTGTCAGGTGTTCGTCTCTAAGTTTGAGATGCATTTTACGCATTTTGTTATATTTTGTGCAAATATTTTTGAGGCATTTTAAAATATTTAGTTTTGTAATTAACTTTATTGCAAAATGAAAGTGGTTTGCTAAAATCAACTAAAATTGCTAAGGTATGCTTTCCTTTACGGCTTACTTCATGCAGAAAATTATAAATGAGACGCATTGTGAAATTTCATGTGATTCTTTTAATCATAAAATCATTTCTAATTTTTCATCTACTATCGTTTTCTTCAATCTCTTCTCATTTTACCACATCGCTTCTTTTTACGGTACATTTAATAATTTTTTTCACTTTTATAGCACTATTTTTTTCTTCTTTTCAAAGCTTATTTAGGGCCTTATATTATTTGATGACTCTTGAACTTCGACGACTTTGATTCTTGACTTCGTCAGAATGACTCTTGACGACTCCTTGCGCCGTAAAGATACAACCAATCATAAATAAGATAATTGCCGAGTAGGGTTCTGACATACGTCTCAGTCGGCAGAACGTTAGCAAACGGAACTTCAATATTTGTTGTTATGGAGCAATGGCAGCTTATATTGTTCTACGCCAGAGCACGTAAATTAGAGAAGAATCCAAACCTCTGTGGACGAGGTAATCAAACTCCGAAATATAGATTTGTAATAAACTATTTAAAACACGAATACCACAATTAAAATTATTGAATTAGGTGGATGACTATCGTTTCGGCAGTAAATGACTGCCTTTTGCGGAATCCAGTTACAAAAGTGAAGGTAAACTTCACCGCATTTGGCATATAAACACGTGTTACCATCTTTGTTTATGGAGAACATATTGAGGTATAAACCCGTGGGTTCATATGCGTAAAAAAAGTATCTCCATCCCCACTCAATATGTTCTCCATAAATATAGATGGCAATATGTGTTTATACGCCTAGTGCGGTAAAGTTTACCTTCACTTTTGTAACTGGATTCGACAAAGACAGTCATTCACTGCCGAAACGATCGTCATCCACCTAATTAAATAATTTTAACTGTGGTAGTCGTGTTTAAATAGTTCATTATAGTTTCAGCACAGTGTTTCGCGTTACTAATTAACAGAGATTTGTGTCGAGGATGACAAACCCTTTGCACCAGCGGCATTCTAACCAGGCGCGCAGCCAAGAAATCCGTTGAAGCGCCCTTTCAGACCTTTAATTCCTACATCCCCCACCCCACGAAAAAATGAAAAATTTGTGAGAATCCCAATAATATAGGTATTTCTGGAAAACGTTTAAGCAAAATCCAAGGTAAGTGTTATGTGTATATATATACTATTTTTTGTATATGTGATAATTGAACTCAAGGAAAAGTATAATGTGCCCTTCAGACCGTGATCCCCCCCAGTAGAAAATCCTGGCTGCGCCTCTGATTCAAACTTACGTTTTCCGAGCAGCAACCAATCGTTTTACGCTTGCCTCGTATACGAAATAATAAGTAAGATTATAACCAAACTTGATAAAATCTTTTCCAAATTAAGTGAGAACGATACAAAGCTCTTCCATTGG
>QLNU02013743.1:0-12997 GCA_006491805.2 Dysdera silvatica
TGTGTATTGCCAGTCCTCTCTTATGGATTAGGAGAGTTGGAGCAATACGAAGGTTACAGGCAACGCAAAGGAGCATGGAGAGGTGGAATGACTAGGAGAGATCGAAAAAGGAATGGTGATGATACGGAGGACGAGAAATTGCACCCCCCCCCTTTTAAAAGTCTGTATCTGCCCCTGCAAATAATTGTCATGTGCCGAATATTGAAAATGGGGCTGTCCAGCAGGGTAATATCGAAGTGTGTCGGTCTGCCCCGGAGGAATGCTGATTTTAAATGAAGCGTTTAAATGTTTGGTACGAAAAACAAATTTATACGGCTCTGTGTTTAAAAGTGCTCGGTGTTTAAGAAAAATTTATATCAAAGACCTTGTTTTTTTTATTAAATACAGTAAACTTTAATTAACCGCAGTAATGGGTGGTTTGACTCAGGGGCGGTTATAGTGGTCGCCCCCCACTTCCGCCTTTTGAATGAAAATTTAACATTGAAAAGATGCAAGGTAAAGGTCCAGTGAGGTATCATTTCCAAAACTCAAGTCAATTAGCGCACCCCTTGAATGACCTCTTAATCCGCAACTGGTTCGACTACGCCCCGCGAATAATCTAAAAATTATAGTAGAACTACTGAACGAACATTGAAATTTAAAAAAATACTACGCATTATTATTAGAAATATGTACACTATAACAAAACCTGAAACTGTAGAACAAAATATATATTTTAAAACTTTTTTTGTGGATTTCCTTTGTCCAGTTGTCGTTGGTTACCTTAGGCGCTAACGACGTCATAAAAGTTGGGGGAGGGCCCATAACCCCGGGGCGATCCGGGCAGTTTCTGTAACTATAGCTTGACTTTGGAATGAGGAATTCCCGGGTGGGTTATCCTATCTTTCACTACATCGCCTATTTGGCTGCATTAGTTCGACTTCAGATGGAAATTTGCACCACGATGAGTATAACACAAAATACAAAACACTTGAAATTTGAAGCATAGAGAGGTTGCTCTAGAAAGAGCAGATTCTACTATGTCAAATGCTTGGTTCTTCAGTATATAATGGGAGGAACTAACTGTTTTTACAAATATCATACCCAACAGTAATATTTTACATACCAACGTATGTCTTGCTCATCTGTGTTCCTAAAGGGAACACATGTTCCTGTGTACTTTAGGACCCTTAAAATTTATAAATTTTATTCATAATTTTTAAAATTTTTTTTTATGCCCTAAGTACCGCAGAAATTGCATGGTGTAAGTTTTGGCATATTTATTTTATTCTCAGGTGTTAAAGGGTTAATGGACATTACTGACATGACTTTGACCATTAAACTGCCAACTATTAAACGTTTTGTACCCTTATTATGGTTTCAAAGGTGTTTCTCAATCAATGACCATCAAACTGCTTGCTGTTGAACGCGGTTTTGTTCCTGGTTTGCCATTTTATTTGGCAGGGCAACCTATTTGGTTAAGGAGAAGTGGGGGGGGGGGAGATATTTGCTCTAATTGCAAAGTCTTTAATCAGATCCTCAAAACTAATTTCACGTAAAACATTTTTGCTTCTATACTTAGCAGAGGTAAGGAGTTAGGAGAGCTTGCCTTGTAATTTTTTCATTTATTTATTGTGTAGGATAGAGATAAAACGGGCTCAGTCCGAGCCCGATAGCCCCGCCCCGTATCTCATATTGTTTTCGGGCTCGGGCTTGTCAGGCGGAAACAATTGAAGCCAAACACTGCCTTTTCATTATCGAAATTCTCCAAGGAATACAATTGTGTGATTCGTTTTCGAGGAGTGTGGAAACGTACGCATAGGCGTAGAGTTATATGGGCCCGTGGGGCCAGAGCTCCCAATAAATTTCAATTTTACATATATTGTAATGTATAAATATCCATATTATGTGTTTGGACCCCAATAATTTTGAAAACTCTACGCTTATGAAAATACGTGTACAGTAGTCTGCATATAACGAAGTCACATTTAACGAAATTTCTATTTAACGAAATTTTGGCGGAACCTTAACTTTGAATGGCATTAACATGCAAATTTGTCTCCATGTTACGAAAAACAATTTCTATATAACGAAGTTCTTTTTATAAAGAATTTTAATTAATTTAATTTATATTAATTCAATTTAATTTATAAAGAATTATATGTTCGTTTTTTTTTTTTTTTACAATTTTTCAGTGGGCCTGTGAGGTAGAAGGGATAGTTGAGCATTTTAAGCAAAAAGACGGAGGTGAGGTAGCCTTCTGTATTGTGGACATACGGCCAGTTGTGATAAATAATTCTATTGTTCTAAACTGGGAACTTCGAAACAGCGGAGGTGTAGTAAAAAGTGTTATTACTGTGCAGGTCTAGCTAAGCCACGAAATTTGCTTCTTCTACATATTATGTTGCATTGTTTGAAAATGGGGTTGAACTCAATGGGGGTATTTAGGGGAATACGTGAAATAAGTTGAAAATTGTGGTTTTGTTCCTATGTTACCAATGCAAAATTTCAAGGGAGTTTGTTTTTGAAAGTAAAGCAAACTGAAAATTCTGTAAAAGACCATTTCTATTCAGTCAGTACCTGATATGTGTCACGCACAACTTGCTTGAAATGTCAAAAAGAAAATGCTTGAGTCTTAGGGTTAAAGTGTAACTTATGAACGATGTTGATCAAGGGATAAAAAAGGAAGATGTTGCCATAAAGTACAGCATAGCCGCAAGCACTGTGTCAACGATTTTAAAAAATCGTTCTGTAATTACCATTCAACAGTAAAATGGTGTAAATGTGAACAGAAAAAGATTTAAACCATGTTTGTATACAGACATTGATGTCGCTGTTTTCAAATGGATAATAATAATTCGGGATAAAAATCTGCCACTCTCCGGTCCTGTGATCCAACAAAAAGCCCTGCATTTTGCTAAAGATTTGGGGCACTCGAAAACTTCGAGCAAGCATTGGGTGGCTAGATAAATCTAAAAAGAAACATGGAATCTCGTATAAAATCCTATCAGGAGAAAACGCAGATGAATCAGAAGACACATGTGAAAAATTGGAAAAAAGATGCTGTAAAACTTTGGAAAGATTATCAGGCAAAAGACATCTTTAACGCAGCTGAAACTGATCTCTTTTTTTAAGTATCTGCCGAATAAAATTTTAACATTCAAAGATGACAAGCGTTCCGGAGGGAAACATAGTAAGCAAAGAAAAACTGTGTTGCCCTGTGCGAATATGACTGGTTGTAAAAAGTAAAACCCCGAGATGCTTCAAAGGTGCAAAAACTTCAGAGGTGGATTATGAGTTCAATAAAAAGTCATGGATGACTTCTGCAACTTTTGAGAAGTGGCTATTAAAATGAGATAACCGATTGTTTAGTTTTTGGTTTTACGGCTCAAAGACTACAATGGTCATGCTGTGCCAGGACCTACTGTTTTCCGAGGAATCCGAACCTCTTAAGGCCTAGGGAACCAAACCCCGGACTACAGTGAGCAGTGCGATCTTTATGAGATCTCTGAGTAAGCGTTCTTTTTGCACTGCTGGGAGTCGAACCCGGATTAGCGGCGCAATAGGAGAACGCGTTACCACACTGCGCCACCGCAGGGCAATAACCGATTGAGAAAACGACATAGTAACATGGCGTCGATTATAGACAACTGTCCTGCACATCCCAAAGAATGCAAATTGGAGAATATAAAACTCATTTTTCTCTCTCCCAGTACAGCTTCGAAACTTCAGCTATTAGACCCAGGCATAATACAGAATCTTAAAGTACATTATCGAAAACATATCCTGCAAAAAGTTATCCTAGCCATAGAGAAGAATCAATGCATAAGCGTAAAAAAAAAGTAAGTAAGGGGGGGGTTACAGAGCTACAACTCACAGATTCCCATACTAAATGTACAAAATTTCATGGCAATTGGGGGGGGTTACAACCCCCCCAGGTTACGCCAGTGAACCAATGTATAGACAATCTTATTAATTTGAGAATTTCTATATCGGAGATGATGAAAGCTTGGGAACAGGGCCGGCGGAAGTTTCGGGCGAAGCGGGCAACAGCCCGGGGGGCCACTTCACGAAGGGGCGCCGTAATCAATAAGCCGATTTTATATAAAGTAAAACAGATCGTTTGCTTATTAAAAAATTAGAAAGGGGGCGCTAAAATACGGCTTCGCCCGGTATCATATTTACTGTCGCGCCAGCTGTGATTGGGAATGTGATGTGATTGCATCGCTATCCACAACTGCTTTGTGAAAGCCAGCTTAAAAGCTGACATCGAAGAAAATGAATCAGAATCTGACATGGGCTTGGAAAATTAGTAAATGAAAAATGGCAAAAGCTGAAAAACAATGGGGGGTGTAGAAGTTTGTTTGTTTGGTTTTTTTTATGGCGCAAGAGCATCTGGGCTATACTGCGCCAAACATGGTAAAATCAAAGACTGTAGTAAAAGCCAGTACTTTTTAAAAATTTAAAAACGTGCGTATGGTCAGCATGGTCATTTAAAATGTCAGAGAGTGATGAAGAGTTAAAAGTAAGAGTGCGAGCAAGTCTATGATAGGGGGTGTTGAAGAGCATGAAGAGTTATCTTCAGGCCTTTAGTTAGGGTGAAGGGGCAACTGGGGCAAGGCAAAGGGCATATTGGACATAGCAAAAAGGGCATACGGGGAACAAGACACACGGGGAACAAGACACACGGGAATTGTTCTATATATAACATAGCTCAAAGGGGCAATTGGGGCACCAGCATGGGGCAACTGGGGCCAGGCCTCGGCTTGGCTACAGGCCTGGCTCTCTGATTTTTGAACGTTGACCGCCGAATATCCTACAGAACATGAAATCTTGTAAAGTGTTAAAAAATGTAATGAAGAATTTACAGTAAGAGATGATGAAGATAAAAAGACTATTGAAAAACCTTCACATGGTAAAGTGATTAAAAGCATTCGAAACGATCTGACAGGGATTACAGTTTGAAGAAAATGTTATAGATGACGTGTTCCGATATTTACAAAAGTGTGAGAATTTCTATGAACAAAACGTTTTTTATAAGAAACCTGTACAAAGAATGTGATTACTTTTCTGTTTCGAATATTCAGTATGAGGATCATGCAGATGCAAGGTAAGCCCCGGGCTTTGCGTTTTGTTTTTAAATATTTAAACAGTTAAAAAAAAAGTGTCTACTAAAATTAATTTTTACCGCCCAAATTCAACCTTTTTCATTTTATTGAAATTAAGTTTTACAATATATGTTAATTTCTATTTAACGAATTTTCCTTATAACAAAGTTTTTCAGAGGAACGATGGCACTTCGTTAAATAGAGACTCGACTGTATATGAAAATTCGAAGGAAATTAAATGGTGCAGTTTAGCAAATTTTTTAAAATTTAAATCGTACGTCAAGGGGTTAAAGTTATATTTGAAGTTGCAAGCTCGGGTCTCGAAAAATGAGCCCGAATTCATCTTTAGTGTGGGAGTCCCTTTTGCACAATGTGGTTGGTCCATGGTAAATTCGGCAGTGGAAAAATTGCTGTGGTGCTTCTACTTCCCTTGAAGTCCTAAGCACGTGCTTATTTTCTTAATGGTTAATCCAGCCCTACAACCAGTGACGCCCCCAGTCACAGGCTGTACAACCGCCCCCTTCCTCCTTGAAAAGAAAGGGATACTTTTAAAAAATTACGCTTATAGTACTTTTAGTTTTTTATATATAAAGGTGATTTCCACATAGTTATTCAATTTAATATTTTAATTGATACTTATGCCGCATGTCTTAACTAACGAATTGTTCAGGGTAGACTTGTATGGAAAGTATTTGGCGAGAATAGGAATATCGCCAAACGGAACCAACTTTCTTTAGCTCTAGGGCACAACGTACCAAAACTGGGAATTTTGCATCAGATTTGGAGCTTCTTTCTTACCACAGTGAAGACGCAATTATATACACGTTAATTCTTCTCTAAACTGAAACTTTATTTCCTATGAACTTACTTTTTAATCTTTTCTTCATCAAGAACGGTAAAATCATTGGTATATGCAAAAGAATGTAAGGAGGGGAGAGGGGTACAGGGCTACAACTCCGCCATAGGCGTACGCGGAAAGTTCTTAAGGGGGGGGCTACGGAGCTACAACTCACATATTCCTATGTTAAATATACAAAATTTCATTGCAATGGGGGGTTACAACCCCCACCTGCGTACGCCAATGAACTCCACCCACGTGTAAATATATACTTAATATCGGTTATGACCATCAAAATTCTTGCGTTTGCCCGTGGGTAAAGCCTACCTTCTCTAATCAAGGAAATGCAAAAGCAAAATTAAAACGTAGATTTTTTTTATTTTTTTTTTCACCGAAGTTCTTTAGGTAATAAAATGAAAATTTTCAGTATTTTTATTTTAACAAAAAATACGATGACGGACCAGCGCTCACCACAAATGGTAAATGTTCGTCACTGGTCCAACGTATAAGAAATGATTCCGCAACCTTTGGAGAACTACTGTTTCCTTTATCAAGAGAAGTGTCTGGAAAGTAGTAAGAATGACATTTTTACTTTATCAACACTTCGTTTGATAAAGGGAACAATAGCTCTCGAAACGTTGCCGAATCTTTTCTTATATTTTGGACCAGTGATAAAATTTTACTGTTTATTTTTATTTTGTTAGAAATTACAGCACTCTCACAGAAAAGTGATATTATTTTGTTATTTAAAAATGTTCCTTAAATTGTAGAAATTTATTCCTACATCTAAGAGTTCGCCCATGAGTAATTTTCTTACAGGCTTAAAATCAAATTATAACTTAGTATAAGCTCTGCCAGATGTTGATGCTTCATTACATGTTATGAAGTTTCTTAATGACCACACCCAGCAAATTTAGAACAAGGGAGATTAAGTACAAATATTAACACACATAATTTAATATTCAGGGCTGTGTTTAGTGGAGTGGGAGCTGGGCGGCGGGCCGCCAAAAAATGTAGTGCAAATACCAAGAAATCAGTTTTTAGCGGCCCCATATACTTTCAACAGAGTATTTGGTTAATTCACCTTTTACGTGTTACGTCATACTTCCCATAATGCAACCTCTAAATGGTGGTCAGAATACATACGTGTTGTGTTATTAGTCAAATGCGTTAGCATTAGTAGCCTATGTACGTTACCATGTTTATTGTGGTGGCAATATGGCCACTGCAGAGACTCGTGGCAGCCCACAAAACTAGAAAAATTACTTCGTTAGTTCTAATACTATAAAAAAAAGGCTTTAATCTTTAAGTTAGCTTTTCATTAATTCGTTATAATTATAATAATTATAGTAATAATAAATTACAATGATTCGTATTTTATTTAATTAATTTTTATCCCCTATTTTCAATTTAACTTCATTATATTCTCTTTATCTTTACCCACAACGTTTAGACAAGTGAAGGACTTTATTTTGTAATGCTAAACCCTGGTAAATCTTTTTATCGTTGTATTATGTCCAAAATACTTTTAAGAGCCGCTAAAATCTGCTTTACCCAGGGCCGCTAACACCGTGAACACGGCCCTGTTAATATTGTAATATTAAATTGTGCATATACATATAGATTGGATATGAACACCACTTTGTTGCATTATAAGCAGCAATTTAATTCAAAATCAACCCTATAATCCAATAAACTTCTAAAAAGCAAGAAATTTCGACAAAACGAAGTCTATATTTATTCGGTGGCGTTTTCCCCTAAAATCTCTAGCGTCTTCCTCTTGCAATTAGACACCTTGGAGGAAAACGTGTTCGGAAACACTTTTTGGGCTAGGGTCGGAATTCCAGTTTCCCCCCGCCGAAAGGGTGGTGTTTGTCATTCGGAGCTGCTATGTTGTGTTAACAAGACGGTTTAGACGCCAGCTGCCCCATTTCAAAACCATGTACTTTTGGTACCAAGTTTTTAAAACTGTGGCGAGTCCAGTATTATATATTAGTGGAGACTGTAAAGTAACAAACTTCGATAAAATGCCATTTTATGCAGTATAAGTTGTGCTATTTTGGGACCTCTTCTCAGAAGTATAGGACGGATTTAACTTCGCAAGATACTAGTATTTCTTAGGATATGATCGTTCGGAAAATTTAAATACAAGATCAGAGCATCGAAGTAGAAAAGGGTAAGTGCTGAACTTAATAATTATTCAATTTATTGCAAATGCAATAAAACTTGTATTATATGATTTTTTTTCATCTGGTATCAGGTCCTTTAAAGAGGGGCGTAGCAATTCAAAAATTATAGGGAGCATGGGCATCGGCAACATAGGCCAAGAGTGGGCACTTGCCCTCCCTTGCATTTTTTAAAAAAAAAATCATTTTTCTCACAATCAAAAATATGCAACCACTCTATTTGAACTAAATAGTCTCATTATTTGATTAAATAATTTAAATAATTATTTAATTAAATAAATTAATTATGTTATTTTTGAATGGAGGTTTTTGATTTCTGCTAAAATGATCTTTGCCCACCCCTGCAAAAAATTCTGTCGATGTCCTTGATAGGGAGGGTGTTTAAAGTAGCATTAAAAAAAGTTAACCTGATTAGGTGTTAAAGAGAAAAATGCGCTTTGATATTCAACGGGAGCAGAAACTGATCAAGCAAATATTGAGGGGGAGGGGGAGCGCAAAGTTTGAAAAGAAAGATCTAAAAAAAGGTAAATTTATTATCGTCGGGTGGGGGAGGGAGATGTGCCCATGAACCGAGGGCCTGAGCTCCCCTCTCCTTTCGCCGCTGCCTTCAAATTACTATTTTGTCTTTGTGCAAAATTAAGGTATTTATTAATAGCCATTGGCGTACTCATGGGGGTGTTGATGGGGGTTGTAACCCCGTTGCAATGAAATTTTGTATATTTAACATAGGAACATGCGAGTTGCAGCTCTGTAACCCCCCCTTTACGAACTTTTTGCGTACGCCTATGTTAATGGCGTAATTAGAATATTTAAACTAAACTGTCATATTTATTTACGCGATTACGCATTGTAGAGATGTAAAGAATTTGTTTTTGGTTAAGTTTTAGACCATTCATATTGAAAATGCTAGTCAATGTTAGGTGTGTTTTGAAACGTTTCTGTGAACTTCTAAAAAAGTTAAAAACATTGAGCGCCATCTTGAACGCCAAGCAAATGGTTACGTGGACGTGTTGTGAATCATTGAAATTATATTTACAAATTAAACTCCGTGTTATAAATTCTCCTTATTACCCATGTCTTTTAGCTGAAGAAATGGATATTTCATGTGTAATAAACTTTAAAAAATTACTGTAAACGGCAGTTATATGCGACATTTAACGTATGCAGAATCTGAAGAAAAACGGAAGTTCCTTGCGTCATCATGTAGAATTTTTTTTTATATATATATTTAAAACTTTTCTTTTTGTATGAAATTGTACATGACAATGTAAGTTGGTTAAGTTTTAATCTACTATATAATAAGAATAAAAGAAAATATAAATATACAAGTTTTACTGTAAGTTTTCAATGCAAAATTTACATTAAGAAATGTATTCATTAATGGTAAATCTAATCTTTTTAAATATTTCGTGTTATTAAAGATATTAATACATCACATTTACCAATTGTAAGTCCCCCTGTGGTCTTCTGAGCCCTTTGTAACAAGGGCTTAGCTACGGGCCCGTATCTCTATATTCTGTCTGTAGTACACAGATATAGGGCAGTGTAAACGCCAAGTTTTCAGCACAACTCCTATTTTTTCAGCGTGTCCATTGACGGTTGAAAACATGCAATATATATATATTTTTTTAATTTTTTTTCATCTGGCAATCTCCATATGCATTTCCACTTTAATTTTCTCCCTTGCTCAGTTCACCCACTTTCTGTGGATTAAAAAAAAATTGAAGAGAAAAAGGCGTCTTATCGAATGAGCCAATGGGGCCCCGACTCAATCAGGGGTCCCAAAGTGTATTAAATTTATTACGAAAAAGTTCAAAGGTAGTGTTAGAAAGGTCTCAAAAATTTTAAAGCCCAGGAGGGCCCCTAAATGTGTTAAGGCACCTGCAAGCAGAGCTTTCTCCTCCATGCATTCATTTAACGACTTGTTGTATGCTGTAGGAAGATCTACCTTCAGTCAGTAGTGTTGCAATTCAAAACTTATGGAGGTGGGGGCGCGCTCAAGTATCTTCAAAGACGATCATGTGGTGCAGCCTTACAGATCATGTGTTTTGATAGCCAATGGGAAGGGGAGCTTGATCCCGAAAGCCCTCATTCTCACGTTCTTGACCTAAGTTAGTGACTGGTAGTTTATATTTGAGATATCTAATCAGCACCGTAGCTAGATATTGCGCCCCTGGCAGAGCTGTCCAGATTGCGCCCCCAATAGCCACGGACATATTCTCTCCTGTGAAATATTTCAGCCGATTTTGCGGCCTTCTACGCCACCCTTTAGCTATGGCCCTATATCTAATGGAAGAATGAGAAAAAAACAGCCTACGGAGTGGGTTGCAACTATTCTGCAAATGATGTTTGTTTGGCTTTTTTATGGCGCAAGAGCATCTGGGCTATACTGCGCCAATTCTGCAAATGAGTTTATCTATGCCGGGGTAGCGTACAGGTAACAATAGACGGTAGGGGACGCCTCCATGTGCCGCATACGCCCAATCTGCCGCAAGGGGCGATCCTTCTGCGCATGTGCATGAATGTTTCCATCCGATAATGTTTACTTGGCCAGAAAAATAGGAGAAAATAGCTTCTCCAGTCGCATTTTTGTGCATGAGTGTGGATTTTAAGTGTTTGTTGACAAAAAGGATGTGGTGTGGATTAGATATTGTGTGTGTTTACATTTCATTAAGTAGGGGGGTGTATAAATCCTTGAACAAGGGGATAAAATTACAATTTATACTTATAAGCATATACTGATTCAACAGATACTGATTCAGGCAGCGCACATAGAATGTGATCGGAACGGTACGAGTCGCGAAGCGACGAGCGAGGGTTCTGTGGGGTCTCCCCCTAGTTCGGTCTCTGTGATTCAGGTAAGTACTGATTTATTTATAAAAATACTAATTCATAATCAAAATATTATATTAGCGGGGTGCCAATAGGGAGCTATACCAGAGCCAGTATATCTAGCCAGATGCTAGTACATTTAGTTATTTTGTAGCATGTTTCGGCATTGCTAGTTCCTAAGAGGCGAAGTGCTTGCACATGCTGTGGCTTGCATTTACGAGTCCACGCACATGCACAGAAGGTTGCCCCCTTGGGGCAGATGGGAGCGTTCGCTAATGTCTAGTGCAGGTAACCCGTTTGTCTGTTATGCCTTTAATTCGGGTTCGGTTCGCACGGTAGCATAAAACGCCTGCCACTTTTGCAGCCCACCGCAGTACGGGGTTTTCTTACCTAGTGGAACGTGGTTCAGATTTCTCAGGAAACTAGGTTTCAGCGCAGCATTACCTTAGCTGTTGTCACGCTGCCGAACACAATCTAAGCCGCTCAGGGTTGCTGTCTTTTTTTTTTAATTAGTTAAGCACCAATGCGATTATACAGTGAAAATCGTTTATAACGACCAATTGCATATAACGATGGAATTTTTGCAAGAAGTTTGGTTTGCTATTCTACTCCATACTAAATATATCGGTTATAACGACATCGTATATAACAACGAAACCTGATATAACGACGACGATTTTGTAGTCTACGTAGATTCTAAATAGAGAAATTCGTATCGGATATAACGACGTGACTTGACAGTCATAAATCAGAACCACGTGGGCTAGTTATCAAAATTTAAGCGTTATTCTAATCTCTATTATTTACAAATGTCCGAGAAATTTTTATTACTGCTAAACCTGAATATTGAAGATAACGAACCGTTAAAAAAAGCCACGTGATTTATTAATTGAATAACACGAAGGTCATATTCTTTAGAGGCCTATTTTATTTTTTCAGCGTAGAGCCCATAAGACCCATAAACCGGCACTGTTCGGAAGTCATTAATACAATAAATATTATTCATTAGATTTGTTTTCTACATTATATACTTTAGTAGTATGGGAGAGTTCAAGTATTACGTAAGCAATATTTTGGCCATTTTATACCCCTCCCCCACGGTAAGCAAAAATTAACATTGGCTAACATAGGAAAATAAGCAAAACAGCAACCTCCTTCCCACCAAAAGGTGTTTACGTAATACTTGAACTCTTCCAATTTTCTAGAATTTTTTCAATTTAAAAAACTAAGTACTATTTAGTGAGGCTATAAATATAATTTAATATAGACGGAAATTAAATTCATTATAATTAAATATATTTTAATTTAATTTTGAAACCAAATAGTTTAATACTTTTTACTATCAAAATAATTTATAAAATTCTAAAAGTGCATTACTATAGGATATTATGATTTTAAAAATATATCGTTTATAACGACCAATTTGCACGGTCTCTTGAAGATCGTTATAACCGATTTTCACTATCCTCATCTCCAACATGGGTTTGGCCTTGCGCTGGTGCAGTGGTAAGAAATTGCCGTAGCTTGCGGTTGTCCGGGTTCGACTCCAAACTATGCCGGAAAAAGAACGCTTGTCCACTAAATGCCCATTTTAGCCGGGGGATGGTTTCTTGGGCCCAAGGAGGTTGATTAAACGAAAATCGGCAAGTCCCGGCGCAGTATGACCAGGGCTGTTCTGAAAAAAATTTGAGAGTATGCGGTGCTGTTTTAATTAAAGAATATTGTAATTGCGGGGTTACTGGACTTGGTGACGTCACCACGTCGCACTGGTTGGCAGTTGAATGGTCGTCTATCTAAGCTGAAGGTGGCAGTTGCCACTTTCATCAATTTTTCATTCCTCTCCCACTAGCGTACGCTGGGGGTGTTGAAGGGGGTTGTAACCCCTATTACAATGAAATGTATTTTTAACATAGGAATGTGCGAGTTGTAGCTCTGTAACCCCTCCCATTAAGTCTATAACCCTCCTCTTATGAACTTTCTGCGTACGCCTATATGTAATCCGGATGTTATTTTGAGGCTTGGGGGGTTTTCCTCATTCGTTTCCATTCAAGTTT
>QLNU02013743.1:13096-25678 GCA_006491805.2 Dysdera silvatica
CAAAGAACGCTTACTCAGAGATCTCATAAAGATCGCACTGCTCACTGTAGTCCGGGGTTTGGTTCCCTAGGCCTTAAGAGGTTCGGATTCCTCGGAAAACAGTAGGTCCCGGCGCAGCATGACCACTGTAGTCTTTGAGCCGTAAAACCAAAAAACAAACACAAACACAGGTTGAAAGCAATCCTGTTTGTGGCCAGAATCTCCTGTATTTTTTAGTACTTCACAATCCTACATCATTCCATGCTGTAGATTGACTTTGCCACAGTCCATGCTGTTATAAAGCTTGCTATTTTCTCACGTTGTTTGGCGCAAAATGACCTTTACTGTCCTTATGTCATAAAAATGCAGCCAACCAAGCTTGCTATTTCTAAACAGCGTAGACTACCTTTCATTTGCCCCCTCCCCCCCCATTTCAACTAGCCATCTCTGTCCACTTGGTTCTTCCAGTTTTTATCATAACTTTTAAAACAGCTCTAAAATGTTTTTTTATGTCTTGTCTTTGCAGGAGAATTGGACACACATTAAATTGAAAAACGAAAGTCTACATTTTTCAGCGCAATAGGCCTTCTGACATTAACCTTTATTATGTTGTTGTATGTTTACATTTTTACTTTTCAATTTAGTACATTTTTCTGAAGTAACAATTATATTGCTTTAAAATTAATTGACTTAAAAGATTTCATTATAATACCTTAAATGTACCGCTATTACCAGGAACGGGCTGGGCCATTAACAGCGGGCTGGGCATTTTTGTATTTTGGCTTCCCAATACAAGAACAATGATAATTTAATTATGCAAATGTACCATAATGCTCAACATGGAATCTCAACAATGAGTAGTTTGATATTTTTATTTAGAATGAAATATAATTATTTGTACTATATTTGTGAGAACTCAGTTGTTGAATTATGGATTTTTATAACATACTTCAAACTGAAGGTATATTATTATGAAATATATGATGCAGTATCTTGACCTTCGAACTTTTTTATGAATTCATATCTTTTGTTTAGAAAATTTGAAAACTGCATATTAGCAATAAAGTTATAAATTTTAACATGCACCAGATATGTAAACTGTAAAAACAAAATTCGGTATTTGTTCAAGTCATCAAGAATTTTTAAAATGTTTCTGCATGGGCTATATGGCCCTCTTATTTATATGGTGCAAATTTTTTAGGTTTTACGTAAGTCTGAAAATTATTTTGCATTCTTTTTCTGCTTTATCATCATTTTTATTTACCAATAAAGTTATCACTTCGTACCATAATGCTTAAATGATAATTATGCTAAATTAATCTCATAATTACATTAATTTAAATGGAGCCCCTGAATAAGCCTTTTTGAAACAAAACTGAAATAAAAAAAATTAAAAATTTGGTTTAAAGGCTGAAATTTTTTTATAACTTTTAAAAATATTTCGGCCCATTACGGCCCGTTGAACAAATATGCCAATTAATTTTCAGTAAACTGGCCCATTCCAGCCAGTATTTGAAATGGGAGTTTAGATCCAGGAATGAAACGGGCTGTGCAGGTTTCTAACTCTATACTGTATGCAATAAAGAATAGTAGCAATAATATATTATTTCTTACTACACTGAAAGATATGTTTTTTTTTGTTTTTTTTTTTACACGTCGTCTTTATTAGTTCTAAATGCTGCATGCCAATCAAAATTTTATATTTACTATACGAAGCATAAAATATAAAATATCCAAAAGCAGAAAGTGTCAATTGCATCTTTAGAATAAGGTCTTGACTGATGGTCACTGATCGGGTGGTACACGCACACATATGTACTTTTGACTTTCGAACCAGCCGGAAAATGTTCAATTACCTTCTTTTGTATTTCCCCAACTGCACTTTGTTTCTCATGAATGGTCGTAAAGTATTCGCCTTCTGCTTCAAATTGTATATAGCCTGTCATCAGCCTCCAGCGTCAAAACATCAGTGATACCGTCCCCAGCCTAGACAAAGATGATCAAAGCACCTTGGGACATGAGGGAAAATAGCAGAGAAAGTACTTTTTTTTCTTTCAAAACAAGAATGGCAGACCGTTTACTTTCCAAATTAGTAATGTTCACATGATGTATGAATACAGATGATGGGGTCATCTCTCTCCTCTCCCTTCTAAGGTCCACTTAAAATATGAACATTTGAAAAAAAATAGATGCTTTCGGTTTTTGTTTTTTTCATAAAATGTGAACGTATGGCTATTTAAAATCAACATGACGTTTTTAACACTTTTCTGGCATGACTTTAGAATAAGAAACTTCATCTTTGTTTGCGTATGTATGTAGTAGTTATATAAAAAAGACTTCCAGCTAAGAAACACTAGTGGACCTCCTTGTAACATTACGTTACAACCATAGGCGTAGAGTTATATAGGCCTGTGTGACCTGAGCCTCCCCCCCACACCAATCTGAAATAAATTGCGATTTTACATATACTATAATGTATAAATATACATAAAATGTGCTTGGGCCCCCCCTTAATAACTTTGAGAAATCTATGGTGGTGGTTACAATGAAAGCTTCTAGCCCCTAAAGTGTGGGGAGGGGTGGGATTTGGGCCGTACTCGAATCCAGGTCATGGGATCCGGACACAGCCATCACCCAGCAACCCCTCCCTTTCTATCGAAAACATGTAAATGTCCAAACTGCTGCTCTTTAAATCATATCGGATCGGCTCTCTTTATGCCAAACTTTACAGCCCTTCTATATTAAACCAGATCGGCCTTCTTTATGTCACATCTTACAGGCCCTCTGTTAAGCCGAATTGGCTCTCTTTATGATAACTTGAGGCGGCTTTTTGGGTAAATGCCCATATGGCCAGTCTGCCCCACTCTTACTGAACAGCTTCATTTAAAATAAGGACCCCGGTCTTCTCAGAGCTGGTGAAAAAGGAATCAACTGTACTTGTATAACTGCAGTGATAATTGAAATCGGTTATCATTAGATTACTATTTCAAAGTTGGTCCTGTCCGGCATTTAGCGTATTACTTTTTTTTATCTTATCTAGCTATTTTGTGCCAGAAAATAGTCTTTGATGATGATCGTGGATTATAAGACCCAATTAATACAGTTGGCCTACTTAATTGGGTCACAGATAATTGAACATCCTGCTTAAAAGAATAAAATCTGTCGGAACTAAAAAATTTCCCTAGGATCAATGTTAAATTTCTCTTGTTTATAAAATAACAGCCAATGCAGGATCTGATAGTATGACTAATCTATTCCAAGATTTTAACAATCATGTCTCATCTTATGTGTGCACAAAATGGCAGTCGGAATGGGACCAGAGGCATACCTAGGGGGGTTTGGGGGTAGTAACCCCCCAGTACAATGGAATTTTGTATATTTAACATAGGAAGATATGAGTTGCAGCTCTGTAACCCCCACCCCCATTTTTTTTCCAACTTTCTGCCTATGCCACTGAATGAGACCAGCAAGTTTTTAATGAACGTCACCTTAGCAAACCAGGAATTGGAATGTGGCAGTCTAGTTATAAGGGCGACTGTTGAAAAGAGGTTAGATTGCTCTCACTAGACTTTGCATCAGCCATACCCATTTCTTCCATTAACATCTGTTAAAGCAAATAGTAGTGCCAATATGTGCTGTGTGTATGTAACAAACTATTAAATGTTTCGCATGTTCTGTCCACTTGCACAAATTTTAATAAACAGAGTTCATTAGATTTTAACAGAAATAATTTTTTCCATGACATTTTACGATACTTTTCATCATGAAATCATTTTTAATTTTTAATCTGGTACTGGTTTTCCCCAATCTTACCAGATTTTATTAAATTGTTTCGTTGGAATGTACTTCTAGTATGTTTTTTACCATTATAGTTTTAATTTGTTCTAATCTTAAAACTGTATGCATATCCTCACCTTGTTTGGTACACACTGATCCTTGCTGTTCTCATGCCATAAAAATACAACGAATAATCTTGGCAAGCTGTCTTCGGATAATCAAATAAAAGTGACATGGAAGTTAGTTCTCAAACAAGAGGGCAGGGAGATATGCAGAGGAAAATTTGTCTTTACAAACATACCCTATCCATGCCTTCAATCGAAGGAGATAAAGATTCAAGATCTCCGTAATGTGTATTGTCTTGTGTTATATTGAAATTCAAGAGCCTGGTCTTTGTTCAGTCCCCCCCCCTCTCTCTTTTCTTAGAATCCGGAGTAGGAGTCTTTCACTACTGACGAATTAGTCTGACCCATGGGTAAGGAACCCGTAGCCTTATTGCCACACGCGGCCTTTTGACCGAATTAAAATTTTGTAGAAAAATCCTTTTGTTTTTGTCAATATGATTCTGCTCGTCTTTTTAATTTGCATTATAACCTTAAAATGAACGAAAGTGAAGTATAAGAGTACATGATTTAACAAAATAATCTTCCTTGATTGACACAATCAAAACGCATGCAGCCTTCATACATTACAGCTAACTTAATGTGGCCGTCTAACATTAACAGCTAATTTAATGCAACCTTCCGACATGAAAAGGTTCCCCACCCTTGGTCTGACCCAATCATTAGTCACCAGCCATCACAATGTGGAAGGCATTCTTTCAGATGGACATTGTGTTTGTGATAAGCCAAAAGTTTTATAGTGTAATAAAAAAATAGTGAACAAGTTAAAATTGCAAAAGTGTTTTGAAAGTCTACAAAAGTAAAGATGCAAGTATTTAATCTTTATTTCATTCATAAAGATCTCACTGTAGTCTGGGGTTTGGTTCCCTGGGCCTTAAGAGGTTTGGATTCCTCAGAAATTTGTAGGTCCAGAGGTTCGAATTCCTCAGAAAAAAGCGGGTCCCGGCGCAGCATGGCCATCGTAGTCCTTGAGCCATAAAAACACAAATCCAAAATAAAAATTTTATTTTATTAAAAAATAGATGGGTAAGTAAGACCTTTCCTTTTTTTATATGTAGGGTAAGGTGGGGTTAACTGAGTACATTTTTTTTCAAATAAATCAGGAAGAATTAAAGCACTTTTATTATTTATTGTACATTTATTTATCAAAAGAAATATTTGGGCATAAATTACAATTGTAAAATTTACTAACATTATGGTTATATAAATCGAACACTACGTAGATTAAATCAAACAACAATATTAATCAACGTTTATTGGCGTAGTGATACCAGCGCCGATGTTATGGCGTGATTAGATGGTGAAACGTTCGAAAGAAAAATATTTCTATATTTTTGGTATTTTTTATTTCTATATTTTATTATATTTTTATATTTTAATATTTTATATTTTCATGTTTTATTTCTATATTTTTGGTATCACTACGCCAATAAACGTTGATGGATTGACATTGTTGTTTGATTTAATCTGCGTAGTGTTCGATTTATATAAAATAAATACATATGCTGCAACGTGCATTTCGATCAATTTAATACCAGTCTCTTTGCAATTTGGTTTAAATAGTAGTCCATGTACTACACCATTCTGCGAAATAACTGGCAACAATATATATACGTTCGTAAAGAGATTATATATTGTCCTTCGTAGCTCAGTGGGTAGAGCCTCCGCCCGGCAAGTGGAAGGTCGTGGGTTCAGGTCCCACCGAAGGCAGAAATATTTATTTTCTTTCGAACGTTTCACCATCTAATCACGCCATACCATCGGCGTTGGTATCACTACGCCAATAAACGTTGATTGATTGACATTGTTGTTTGATTTAATGTTATGGTGGTGTCATATTTAGGAAATTGAAACAGTAGGTTGAGTGGTCCAGTTATACCTACCCATGGGGTGAAGTGGTACACATGATGAGGTTAACTGGTACATATTCCCAAAAGTCTGACACAACAAAATATGTGTAGTTATATGAAATATAAAGATTAGTAATAATTATGATACTTTCTTATAAACTTTGATGTTCATAGAGTTCTCAAAACTGCAAAATATTATAATCTGAAAAATCAAAATTAAAGGAAAAGATATTTGCGAAATGTCCACTCTTGCCATGAAATTTGGTTGAAGGTAGTTTCATTAAGATACCTTGCATTTGGAGATGGGCAAATTCTTCACTAGACGTGTAAAAATTTTTAGTACCTTTGTGATTAAGCAACCACTGTACAGTGAAACCATCATCAAACTTTTCAATCACTTTTGCAACTTTTTTTTTCTTACTATTCTTGCCATAAATGGCTGCTACTACAAAATTTCCATTATCGAAACACCTATCTATAAATCTACTATCGATATCTCCATCCACTGATTCTGCCAAATCAAAAGAAGAGCTGTCGTCATATTAAACATCTGATAGGCCTAAACTTCCTTCACTTGAATCAGAATATTCTTCTTTAGGCTTAGGCCTGCATGTTTTTGTCTTTTAGGTTTGGTTTTTTAAACTTTTTTTTTTCATAGCATGAATTTGGGCTTCTACCTCAAGTTGGTTTTTAATTGGTGTATCAGTTAGCAGATAACTTTACTTTTTTTTCCTAGATTTTAAAATCTTGCATGGCTTTGATTTTAGGAAAAGATGTATTGTTTCAGGCAAGATGATATTCACACATGTAGAACTTGTTGATGCAGTCTGATCGTCTACATTAGAATTAGATGGCAAGACTACTTGACACTTGAATGTAATCGGTTCCATGAAATCATGCTGTATCTTAGATTCAATGTCCGAAGCAGCAAAGCTGAGCGTATGGCCACTAACAAATTTGCTCTCGCTTCTGATACCTGGTACAAGCTGATAGAAAACTGTTATTTATGCTATAATCTTGAACAAGAAATAACTGTTGATGAACAGTTGTTGCAATGTAAATAAAGATGCAGATTTATCCAATACATGGCAAATAAACCGGACAAGTTTGACATAAAGTTCTGGTTAGTAACTGATGTAAAATCCAAATACGTTTCGGATGGCTATTTGTATTTGGGCAAGGATGAAGAGCTACCAACTGGCTTACAACTTAGGGAGAGTGTGGTGCTCAAATTATTGCAACCATATTTGAATTCCGGACTCAATGTCACTACTGACAATTTTTTTTACTTCTGTGAAACTTGCAAATGAACTTTCTGCAAAGAAAACCACAATTGTTGGGATAGTGCATCTGAAAGAGAGAATTACCTCCTATTGCATGTGACACTTCTTCGCCATGATATTTATCTTTTGTTCTGAAAAATGGAAACAAGTCACTCATAACATATAGCTGCAAGAGCAAAAAGAATGTGGCGATACTTGGCACCACGCACACGAATTTGTTTCCAGATGACAGTGCAAAAAAGAAGCCGAACACTGTCATTTACTACAATCGTACTAAATGTGGCGTAGGTGTGGCAGAGAAGATAAGGAAATACTACAAGATGCATAACTCGCAGGTGGCCTTTTCATATTTTTTCAATATCCTTGACATTGCTGCACTTAATGCTTAGATAATTTTCAAAGAATCCTTGGGCTCCTTCAAAATTTCACATGGAGAATTTATTCTTGTGTGCTCATGGAAAAACTATGAATTGGTGCTTTGCACAATAGATGCCCCCAATTATTTGAGTACAGATCACAAAATGAAAGAAATACTTTTTCAACACAAGGGGCAGAATAAGCTGTGAGGGATGCAAGAAACCAATTTGTGGTAAACATGTTGCTGTCGCTATCAAGGGTCCATCCTGTGCTAATGTTTAATGAACATAGGAAACCAATGTGTATGTATTGATAGTTTGTTTTTTGTAATCTAACTTTGAAATATGATGCATGCTAATTTGTATTATTTGTTTTCTTATCACTTGTACTCCTGTGAAAGAATGCTGTGTAGTATTATACACTACATTATATATTGTCACTTAAAAAAATCTATAAGCATTAAAAAAAGTAACTCTAAAAACTATAAAGTACTATAAAAACACTAAAAACTTATACATTGTCATTTCAACATCATTCAATATCAATTAAAAAATCATTTATTTTAAAATGGCTTGCATTTCTTACAAGGGTCAATTTGACCCCCAACGGTGGTTTTAGATTAGTCCAAAATCCGTCTCTTCTAGTGTTAAATCTTGTTAGGTTTGGTATGATTTTTTTTTTTTTTTACTCCGGTTGTTTTTCTTATATTGGGTTTTCAAATAATTGTATTAATTTTCTTTGACATGTGTTGCAAGATCAATATGCAGTAAGTGTTACATGATTGTGATATTCATAATTTCATCGGTCATTGTATGTTACTCTGCCGTTACTTCAGATTTTTTGTTCTTATGGAAATGATTTATGTAGCTTGAAGTATTGTCTTATTTGGAGTGGTGGCACATCAACAAGATTTTTGTCGATGTATCTTGTGAAATCTACTCTTATATTAAGTTTCTGAATAGTTAAAATCTAAAAACATCTAAAGAGTTTCTGAATTTATGAATAGTTTTAATGTGTAATCTCACTAATAACGATGACTTTCGTTGATTTATGTTAGATTTTAATGCTGTACGTCACTGTCCTTCTAGATTTGGGGGTGGCCAGGATTCGTCAAGTCGTTTTTTGTAAGCTTTTTTCCTGGCCTCCCTTCAACATGCTTTTAATATAACATAGTTTGAACATTAAATATATATTTTATTTTGAAAAAGATAATGGTTATATTCACTAGTCAATTATAAACTTAATAACCAATTCACATAGCCCTATTGCTCATTTACAAATAATATGTAATTGAATATTAATTAAAAGTTAAAAAATATTAACAGCTGTTCGAATACTCATCATTTTCAATTTTTTCATGCATTTACATTCTCCCGCATTTTTCACATCCACAAACATATTTTAAAACATTGCCTATAAACTTTTAACACCCAGTGTCAGGAAAATTGGGGAATTAAACTATCATTCTCAAAAAATATTTTAACTTTTGTATGCCACATTCCAGTGGGGCTTTCCACACTCCCTTGCATAAATTATAACGCTTATTTTAAACTAAGTTTGTCATTTTAAACCTTGCAAGGAATTTGTTCTCTGCATAAATATTTACACTTATTCTTCAATACTCTTATGCTTTCAAAGTAACATCCCTCAAGTCAGTGTTAAAAAAGTTTTGCACAGGAAATTTGATTAAAACTCCAGGAGTTGTATGTCTGATGTGAATTAGTTTTAAGTTTTCAAAGGTGAGAAAGCCAGAGAGACGAACTTCTTGAAATCCAATCTAATGCCTCTGGATTCCATATTCAGGGTATTTACCAGGTCACGTAAGTCCCGGAAAGGTCAAGAAATGGGAAAAAGGTCACTGAAGTCAAGAAAAGGTCACTAAATCAAAGTTGTGGTCACGGTTACTCCCGTTTTTAGTTTCAGCTATTTTTTGTCACAACTTCTCAATTTTTAGTGATTTTCAGCTATTTTCCATCATATTTTGGCAATTTTCAGGGATATCTCTGTTTTACCAATTTTGTAGTCACTCCGTGATCAATCTTAGGAAGTTCGTTCGCTAGGTGGTACATTACCGAAGGCGGTCGGGACAGACGCTAATCCCTCATTTCATTGGTTGCAAAAGTAATCTGTTTCTCATCCTTATTTTTGGAAACACTACTAGACTAAATTTTAGTGCCAACAAGATTTAGAGGAATATTTATTAAAAGAAATGCAAGGTTTATGTTATAACCTTCATTTATGAAAGAATTCATTCAAAAAAAAATAAATAACACCCGGGGGTTTTATATTTCCATAACAAAAAACAAAGAAAGGGCTTCATTACTGTCTTTCACATATGCATATTACTAGTTGTTACATTGCAACCCTATTTTCTTGGGGTTTTTTTTCCTGATCGTTTGGTGATTTTTTTTCAAATTCAGTTGCATATAAGTACGTATGTTTTCTCTCATTCTGTGGATTTGATTGAATAAATACAACACGATCAATTTTTTTCTATATGGTAAGGTTAAGTAGTTTTTGTTTATATATATATAAAAGTTTTCCTCGCCCATTCTTGGCGGAAACAGGCTTTGGGACGGGCAGAGCGCCATGTTCCCAAGCCTCTTTTTACATCACTTCTTAATGTGCCATGTCTAGAAACTTCCTGACAATGTGACACGTGTTTAGGATTGTGGCTTTTTGTATTTCAATGTAGGTGTTTGGGTCAATGTTGAGTATCTCCAAATTCGTCGCAAGCGTTTTTGGTACTATCCCTGTTGCTGAGATGACTAACGGGATGATGAGGATCTTTTCCATACCCCATATATCTCGTACTTCATGTCTGAGATCTTGGTACTTGGTGATTTTCGTTGTGTAGGTTGTCTGTATGTTATTGGTGTTGGGTACTGCTATGTCGATTAAGTACGTGGTCTTATTCGATTTATCGACGAGGGTTATGTCAGGACGGTTATGTGGGACTGTCTTGTCTGTTATGATTGCTCTATCCCAGTAAAGCTTGTGTGTTTCGTTCTCATGCACGGTCTCTGGCTCATATTTGTAGTACGGGCATTTTTCTGTCAGAAAGCCAGCATTCGCTGCCAATTTCTGGTGGACTATTTTCGCTACTTGATCGTGTCTATGTTTGTAGTCTGACTGCGCAAGGATCTTGCATCCTGCCATCACGTGTTGGATTGTCTCCGATGCCGCATGACAGTGTCTGCATTTGTCGCTTTCTATGTCTTTTCTCTGGATGAATTTCTGATTGTTCCTTGTTGCGATCACTTGGTCTTGGATGGCTAGCATGAATCCTTCTGTCTCTGGCTGGAGAGTGCCTTTGGCCAGCCAAGAATTTGATGCCTTTTTGTCAACGTGTGGTTGTTGCAGGTCATTGTAGTGCCTGCCATGTAATGGTTTTCCGGCCCAAGTTCTTAGTTTCTGTTCGTTGGCTGTTTCCAGGACACGCTCTTCGGTACTACACAGGTTTAGTGGCGTGTAATTTGCATCTGCTTGTATTATGGCTTGGATGAGTGGCGATCGGGGACTCTTCAACTGGAAGTATTGCCTCATGCTCTGGATCTGCTTGTCATGTAAGTCTTTGAGGTCCGCTTGTCCGCGTCCTCCTTCTTCCCGGGGTAGTGTTTGCCGTTCAATTGCCGTTGCAGGGTGTAGTTGTCCGGCTCTTCTCTGGATGGTTCTCATTTTCCGCTGGAGTTGTTCTAGTTCAGTGTTGGACCATTTGATGATCCCGAAGGAGTAGGTGAGCACTGGTACCGCATATGCGTTAATTGCTTGCGTGGTGTTCTTCCCGCTCAGTTTCGTCTTCACAATGCTTCTAAGTCTTTCTTGGAATGCTTGCGTGAGCTGGACCTTGACTTTCTTGTGCTCCTGCTGCCGTTTTTGCATTATCCCTAGGTATTTGTAGGTTTCGCCCTCGTCCAAGGTCTTCAGTAGTCTCCCGTCTTCGAGTTCGATGCCTGGTAAATCTTCTTTGCTATTCTTCTGTATTTTGCACTTATCGAGGCCGAATTCCATTCCTATGTCCTTGGAGAATGTCTCTGTTATACTGATGAGTTGTCGGAGTTGGGTGATTGTTGGCGCGTATAGCTTGATGTCATCTACGTACATGAGGTGGGAGACTTTATGTAGGTTTCTCTTGTCTTTCTTCAGCATGTATCCGTATTTACTTGTGTTCAGCATCCTTGACAAGGGGTTTAACGCCAAGCAGAACCACTGGGGGCTTAGTGCGTCTCCTTGAAAGATTCCGCGCCGGATGGGGATCTCGGCCGATTCTATTTTACTGTCTGGCGTGTTTAGCTGTAACCGGGTTCTCCATTGTTTCATGCTGCTCTGTAGGAATCGGATGATTGAGGGATGCACTTTGTATATGCTGAGTATTTCAAGGAGCCACGAGTGCGGAACAGAGTCGAAAGCCTTCTTGTAGTCTATGTATGCGGTGTTGAGTTTTCGCTTTTGTTTTCTTGCTTGTTCCAGGATAACTGAGTCGATGGTAAGCTGCTCTTTACATCCCAGAGTCCCTTTCTGGCATCCCTTTTGTTCTTCCGCCATTAAGTTGTTGCTTTCGCTGTGCCGGCTTATTTTTTCAGAGATGCACCCCGTGAGTATCTTATACAGGGTGTTAAGGCACGTAATGGGTCGGTATTTCGCTGGGTTACTGGTATCCTGGTCCTTCGGTAGGAGGTAAGTTATTCCCTTGCAGAGGAATTCAGGCATTTTGCTGGGGTCTTCAATTATCACCGTAAGTTCCTTGGCTAATGGGCCATGGGCGCTGGTAAATTTCTTGTACCAGAAATATATATAATGTTATTTAAAGTTTATATAAATGAAACTGCTTTATCTTTTACATGTTTCTAATAGTTATCAGTTAAGCAAGTATGATTGTATTCTGAAAATTTAAAGTTGCCGTTTGCGGGATTTCTTTTTTAAAATTTCGGAAATTTGACTAAGATATGTCATAACTTTTGAGGAATTTTCCTTGTGCATTCACGAAATCAAGTTTAGACTCACAATAGACTCTGTAAACAGTACTTTTACTATCACTTCATATGAGACTAAGTTATATAAGGCATAATGTAAGAAGTTCACCTCATAATTAATTTGTTTAGGGCAGTGTGGTGCCTTTACATTGTGACTGAAGCTGATAGTTTATTCGCTTCACCTTTCTATTATTTAAAATAAGGGATTTTGAAACATGTGATAAGTTTTTTTTTTTTTTTT
>QLNU02013751.1:5713-24828 GCA_006491805.2 Dysdera silvatica
GCAAAGCAACCAAGATCCTCAATGAACATACTTTGCCACTACACCTACAGAACCACAACTCCCTGCAGGAAATACACACCGCCATATACTGTGCAGCAGTAGCGGCATCACGCGCCAATGGGTACGAAGTAAGGAACGAAGGCCGAAATAATAGAGGTAACAAAGCCCAACCACCATGGCAAGTGAGACTGGAGAAAAGAATAAAAGAGCTCCGCAGCAGCATAGGGCGAATAACCCAGTACATGCAGGGAAATAGGAGTAAGAAATTAGTGAGGAAAGTGAAGATGGCCCTTAAGAGAAATAGGATTCATACAAGACACGAAGAGCCCAATAAACACATCAGCGAATATCTGGATACCCTCAAACAAAAACTGGGTGTATATGCCAGAAGACTCCGAAGATACAAAGACTATACCAACAAAAAACAACAGAACATGCAATTCCAAGCAAACCAGAAGGCCTTCTACAGGAAGCTTCGAGAGACCCCAGCGAACAAAGACAAGTACGAAGCCCCAAAGCCAGCAGAAATAGAGACCTTCTGGAAGACACTATGGTCCAATGAAATACAGCATAAAAGTGCCCCCTGGATTCAACAAGAAATGGAGGCTGTGAGCGGAATAGAAGAGATGGAGTACACGGGCATGACGATAGAGGAACTTCAGCAGGTAACCCAACGACGGCACAACTGGAAAGCTCCGGGTATTGACGGCATACACAACTTCTGGTACAAGAAATTTACCAGCGCCCATGGCCCATTAGCCAAGGAACTTACGGCGATAATTGAAGACCCCAGCAAAATGCCTGAATTCCTCTGCAAGGGAATAACTTACCTCCTACCGAAGGACCAGGATACCAGTAACCCAGCGAAATACCGACCCATTACGTGCCTTAACACCCTGTACAAGATACTCACGGGGTGCATCTCTGAAAAAATAAGCCGGCACAGCGAAAGCAACAACTTAATGACGGAAGAACAAAAGGGATGCCAGAAAGGGACTCTGGGATGTAAAGAGCAGCTTACCATCGACTCAGTTATCCTGGAACAAGCAAGAAAACAAAAGCGAAAACTCAACACCGCATACATAGACTACAAGAAGGCTTTCGACTCTGTTCCGCACTCGTGGCTCCTTGAAATACTCAGCATATACAAAGTGCATCCCTCAATCATCCGATTCCTACAGAGCAGCATGAAACAATGGAGAACCAGGTTACAGCTAAACACGCCAGACAGTAAAATAGAATCGGCCGAGATCCCCATCCGGCGCGGAATCTTTCAAGGAGACGCACTAAGCCCCCAGTGGTTCTGCTTGGCGTTAAACCCCTTGTCAAGGATGCTGAACGCAAGTAAATACGGATACATGCTGAAGAAAGACAAGGGAAACCTACATAAGGTCTCCCACCTCATGTACGTAGATGACATCAAGCTATACGCGCCAACAATCACCCAACCCCGTCAACTCATCAGTATAACAGAGACATTCTCCAAGGACATGGAATGGAATTCGGCCTCGATAAGTGCAAAATACAGAAGAATAGCAAAGAAGATTTACCAGGCATCGAACTCGAAGACGGGAGACCACTGAAGACCTTGGACGAGGGCGAAACCTACAAATACCTAGGGATAATGCAAAAACGGCAGCGGGAGCACAAGAAAGTCAAAGTCCAGCTCACGCAAGCATTCCAAGAAAGACTTAGAAGCATTGTGAAGACGAAACTGAGCGGGAAGAACACCACGCAAGCCATTAACGCATATGCGGTACCAGTGCTCACCTACTCCTTCGGGATCATCAAATGGTCCAACACTGAACTAGAACAACTCCAGCGGAAAATGAGAACCATCCAGAGAAGAGCCGGACAACTACACCCTGCAACGGCAATTGAACGGCAAACACTACCCCGGGAAGAAGGAGGACGCGGACAAGCGGACCTCAAAGACTTACATGACAAGCAGATCCAGAGCATGAGGCAATACTTCCAGTTGAAGAGTCCCCGATCGCCACTCATCCAAGCCATAATACAAGCAGATGCAAATTACACGCCACTAAACCTGTGTAGTACCGAAGAGCGTGTCCTGGAAACAGCCAATGAACAGAAACTAAGAACTTGGGCCGGAAAACCATTACATGGCAGGCACTACAATGACCTGCAACAACCACACGTTGACAAAACGGCATCAAATTCTTGGCTGGCCAAAGGCACTCTCCAGCCAGAGACAGAAGGATTCATGCTAGCCATCCAAGACCAAGTGATCGCAACAAGGAACAATCAGAAATTCATCCAGAGAAAAGACATAGAAAGCGACAAATGCAGACACTGTCATGCGGCATCGGAGACAATCCAACACGTGATGGCAGGATGCAAGATCCTTGCGCAGTCAGACTACAAACATAGACACGATCAAGTAGCGAAAATAGTCCACCAGAAATTGGCAGCGAATGCTGGCTTTCTGACAGAAAAATGTCCGTACTACAAATATGAGCCAGAGACCGTGCATGAGAACGAAACACACAAGCTTTACTGGGATAGAGCAATCATAACAGACAAGACAGTCCCACATAACCGTCCTGACATAACCCTCGTCGATAAATCGAATAATACCACGTACCTAATCGACATAGCAGTACCCAACACCAATAACATACAGACAACCTACACAACGAAAATCACCAAGTACCAAGATCTCAGACATGAAGTACGAGATATATGGGGTATGGAAAAGATCCTCATCATCCCGTTTATTCATCTCAGTAACTGGGATAGTACCAAAAACGCTTGCGACGAATTTGGAGATACTCAACATTGACCCAAACACCTGCATTGAAATACAAAGAGGCTTGGGAAAAGAGGCTTGGGAACATGGCGCTCAGCCCGTCCCAAAGCCTGTTACCGCCAAGAATGGGCGAGTAAAACTTTTATATATATATATATATATATATATATATATATATATATAAAATTAAAACAAAATAGCTGCCATCACGTGTTGGATTGTCTCCGATGCCGCATGATAGTGTCTGCATTTGTCGCTTTCTATATCTTTTCTCTGGATGAATTTCTGATTGTTCCTTGTTGCGATTACTTGGTCTTGGATGGCTAGCATGAATCCTTCTGTCTCTGGCTGGATAGTGCCTTTGGCCAGCCAAGAATTTGATGCCTTTTTGTCAACGTGTGGTTGTTGCAGGTCATTGTAGTGCCTGCCGTGTAATGGTTTTCCGGCCCAAGCTCTTAGTTTCCGTTCGTTGGCTGTTTCCAGGACACGCTCTTCGGTACTACACAGGCTTAGTGGCGTGTAATTTGCATCTGCTTGTATTATGGCTTGGATGAGTGGCGATCGGAGACTTTTCAACTGGAAGTATTGCCTCATGCTCTGGATCTGCTTGTCATGCAAGTCTTTGAGGTCCGCTTGTCCGCGTCCTCCTTCTTCCAGGGGTAGTGTTTGCCGTTCAATTGCCGTTGCAGGGTGTAGTTGTCCGGCTCTTCTTTGGATGGTTCTCATTTTCCGCTGGAGTTGTTCTAGTTCAGTGTTGGTCCATTTGATGATCCCGAAGGAGTAGGTGAGCACTGGTACCGCATATGCGTTAATGGCTTGCGTGGTGTTCTTCCCGCTCAGTTTCGTCTTCACAATGCTTCTAAGTCTTTCTTGGAATGCTTGCGTGAGCTGGACCTTGACTTTCTTGTGCTCCTGCTGCCGTTTTTGCATTATCCCTAGGTATTTGTAGGTTTCGCCCTCGTCCAAGGTCTTCAGTAGTCTCCCGTCTTCGAGTTCGATGCCTGGTAAATCTTCTTTGCTATTCTTCTGTATTTTGCACTTATCGAGGCCGAATTCCATTCCTATGTCCTTGGAGAATGTCTCTGTTATACTGATGAGTTGTCGGAGTTGGGTGATTGTTGGCGCGTATAGCTTGATGTCATCTACGTACATGAGGTGGGAGACTTTATGTAGGTTTCTCTTGTCTTTCTTCAGCATGTATCCGTATTTACTTGTGTTCAGCATCCTTGACAAGGGGTTTAACGCCAAGCAGAACCACTGGGGGCTTAGTGCGTCTCCTTGAAAGATTCCGCGGCGGATGGGGATCTCGGCCGTTTCTATTTTACTGTCTGGCGTGTTTAGCTGTAACCGGGTTCTCCATTGTTTCATGCTGCTCTGTAGGAATCGGATGATTGAGGGATGCACTTTGTATATGCTGAGTATTTCAAGGAGCCACGAGTGTGGAACAGAGTCGAAAGCCTTCTTGTAGTCTATGTATGCGGTGTTGAGTTTTCGCTTTTGTTTTCTTGCTTGTTCCAGGATAACTGAGTCGATGGTAAGCTGCTCTTTACATCCCAGAGTCCCTTTCTGGCATCCCTTTTGTTATTACACCCTTAAGTTGTTGCTTTCGCTGTGCCGGCTTATTTTTTTCAGAGATGCACCCCGTGAGTATCTTGTACAGGGTGTTCAGGCACGTAATGGGTCGGTATTTTGCTGGTTTTCACGGCCCTGTCCTTAGGTAGAGGTGCAAGTTATGTGGCTAATGGGCCATGGGCGCTGGTAAATTTCTTGTACCAGAAGTTGTGTATGCCGTCAATACCCGGGGCTTTCCAGTTGTGCGTACGTTGGATTACCTGCTGGAGTTCCTCTATCGTGATGCCCGTATACTCCATCTCCTCTATTCCTCTCGTAGCCTCCATTTCTTGCTGAATCCAGGGGGCGCTTTTGTGCTGTACTTCATTGGACCATAGTGTCTTCCAGAAGGTCTCTATTTCTGCTGGCTTTGGGGCTTCGTACTTGTCTTTGTTCGCTGGTGTCTCTCGAAGCTTCCTGTAGATGGCCTTCTGGTTTGCTTGGAATTGCATGTTTTGTTGTTTTCTGTTGGTACAGTCTTTGTATCTTCGGAGTCTTCTGGCGTATACACCCAATTTTTGCTTGAGGGTATCCAGATATTCGCTGATATGTTTATTGGGCTCTTCGTGTCTTGTATGGATCCTATTTCTCTTAAGGGCCATCTTCACTTTCCTCACTAATTTCTTACCCCTATTTCCCTGCATGTACTGGGTTATTCGCCCTATGCTGCTGCGGAGCTCTTCTATTCTTTTTTGCAGTCTCACTTGCCATGGTGGTTGGGCTTTGTTTCCTCTGTTACTTCGGCCTTCGTTCCTTACTTCGTACCCATTGGCGCGTGATGCCGCTACTGCTGCACAGTATATGGCGGTGTGTATTTCATGCAGGGAGTTGTGGTTCAGTAGGTGTAGTGGTAGAGTATGTTCATTGAGGATCTTGGTTGCTGCGCAGAGTTTCCAATATTCCGGTTGGCGTGGTATTCTTGGCCTTGCTGCGGCATCCGAGCCTTCATATTCCGCCAGGGCACATTGGAAACCTTCTTCCATTTTCTCCACGTCCCTCCTCTCTTCTTGTTCTATGCTTGTTTGGAGCGGTTCTCTTCCGCTACTAGCTGGTGCTTCAGGGTTGGCCACACTGGTTGAAGTGTTTGCCAAGTCATTGGCGACTTCATCTCTTAACCTTTGTAGTATGGGCTCTGCTAAGAGATTTCTGGTTATTATGTTCCTGCGTTGGGTTGTTATCCTTTCTATACTGATGTCCAGGTGTGGGTACTGTTGTGCGAATTTGGCGTGAAGTGTGGGTCTGTAATTTGTCATGTCTGTTTCTAGCTTTGTAATCGTATAGTAGGTGCGCATGATGTAGGTGTTCATATCTATTGTCCATGACATGCGCTGGCGTGGTCTTTCAGCCCTGGTGGTTGTACCTGTATTAGGCTGCAAAGCACTATGGGCTCTGTTGGTTCTAGTAGCCGTACAGTTGTAGGCACCGCTACAACTGCCGGCACCTCCAAGAAGAGACTGTTGCATATTTTTTGAACAGACGCCTCTGCTTAAAGTCCGAATGCGGTTCTGATTCAAGAGCGCGACAACCGATGCTCCATTCATATTTTCATTATGGTTCATATCATCAGAGTCTGAGATAGCCTTTTTCACGTCGCTGGGTTACCGAGAGTTATCCCAACGGCGTTCCGGATGCTGGCATGTCGTCAGCAGGCTACAAATCCGGTTTTAATGGCCCAATGGTATTTTTATTCATTATTAATACTTTCACCGATCAACAAATGGCGCCACGAGCGTATATATATATATATTCTTTTGTCTTCTATAAGAAATTAACCGGCGACGTGTTAAAATATTTTAAACAGAACACATGTTTATTAGTCACCGTTTCATGACGTAGGGTTCTGACGCAAAGCGTATAGCTTCAAAACTCGTCCAGATTTTGTAATTTTCGGATGTTGAGTTGAGTCTTCATCAAAGGAAATGAAAACAGACAAACGAGACGTAACGAGTTTGTCACGGTTGGAAACCTTTATCGTTTTGTTTAATATTTTACCAAAAGATTAAAAAAAAATATTTTTATTAACTAAAAAATATATTATTATTTTTTTACTTATAAATTTTATGAAAAATAAGCGACAACAAAGGGGGGCCCCCACCTTTCCGGGGATGCGGAAGTTATCAGTACCCCACTGCTCCAAGCTTAAAATAACCGTAGTTGTCCTTGCGCTATAAAATACAAGCAAAAGAATTAGAGCAAAGGAAAAACAATACGATTACAGCAGATTATATTCCGACCAGATTGAGAAAGGCTATTTGATTTCTTTCTTTTTGGTTTTACGGCTCAAAGACTACAGTGGTCATGCTGCGCCGGGACCTACTGTTTTCCGAGGAATCCGAACCTCTTAAGGCCTAGGGAACCAAACCCCGGACTACAGTGAGCAGTGCGATCTTTATGAGATCTCTGAGTAAGCGTTCTTTTTGCACTGCTGGGAGTCGAACCCGGATTAGCCGCGCAATAGGAGAACGCGTTACCACACTGCGCCACCGCAGGACGCTATTTACATTTTTATTTTATTTTGAAAAGTTTGATATCCTTTGTAATATGTTGTGTATTTTCATATTATTTTTAATAAGCTGTTTTGCTTGTATTTAGAATATTTCGATATAATTACATACAATTTTTTTGTGTTCCGAAAATATTTCTAATACAGTACGTTATTTTATGTCTAAAGATTATATAATATTTTGGGTATTTTCATAGTATTTCTTTGTAGTTAGTTTCAGATAATGTTATTTCGTAACTTTCATCAAGAATTACTGTAATAAAATTATTGCTGGAATCTTACTCCTGATAGTGTTCGTTTATAAAAATATATTTTAATAAAAATTCTGTATATTCGAGTGCAGAAATTAATAGTTAAAATTGTAAAGCATGTGCTATAACAAAAAACAACAACAACATTGATTTACTCTTGGAATTATATAAGAGAGTGTGGTAAAAAACAGTTAACTTGGAATTTTTGTATTCCAGCCAAAATAATCCTTGGAGACTCTTTTGGAGGTTTAGCTGTTTAAGTACTTCGAAAACCGTTTCCCAAGAAATGGTCTGGATCGCCAAATCCTCACTTCAACTATTGGGACACACTGAGATGATGTGCGGCAATTTAACGCCATTCACGTCTCCCAGCTATTGTTGAAGTAAATGCAATTCAGAAACTGACGTAAGAGGATAGGGACTCTCTGAAACAGATCACGTGCAATTGTGGATGGGAAAACCAACTTCCATTTATCTTGACAGTTTCAGAATCCTTCCCAATAGAAAAATCGCCTAAGAAACAAATAACTGACAGATATCTGGATACAAGTTCCGAGTATGTGGGATAAATGCTGTTTTTATGGGGGGAGGGAGTAAATAATAAATCGTTAATTTTTTAAAAATTAACATTATTGAGCATAAACGCGTTGTGAATTCAAATATAGCTGTCTCTTATACAATTGTTATGGGGTTTTGAAAGTTATTTAAATTTCAAATGATTGTGTTTATAATAAACTAAAAACAAACAAAAATAGTAATAATAATAATGTGCTCGTATAATAATAAAACAGGTAACCCAAAATAATAATAATAATAACCACACCAGGTTCTTTAAAACAGACATGAAACCATAATTCCATTTACTTGTTTTTTATTAATTTAAACAACATAATATATTTTTAAATCTTTTGGAGTTTCTCAGTGCCACTTAATAATAACATTTGGGAGTTATTAACATACCAGCAATTACCCTATGACATAATTATATCTACTCAGTATTTAAACCGGATATACAAAGTAAACATCAAAACAAACATAACATTTAAAATAATCAATTTCATGATTACATATAAACTGGGGTATATAACCGACCAGAAAAAAATTACATATTACATTATAGGTTTAAGGGGGGAGAAGGAGGCACTTATTATTGCAGGTTAAATGAAAGGAAAGAAAGGAATGTTACTCACGTGTTACTTCGAGATCATCTTAGGTACGGAGGGTGTCCCCAGTGGGAAAGGAACCTCTTCAAATGTTTTTTCATCTAGTGTTTACACCCCAGTTTAGCAAAGAAGGCACCTCTTTGGCCCTTAAGTTTACATCGCTGATGCCAGATGGGTCGGGATCTCTCTTTCTCTCTGGTCTTAACGCTTGTGCTCGACCTCTTATCACTTCCCATCGAGGATTGTGATTGGCCAATTGAATTCTGACGTAAAATTTTTCCTAATTTTCAATTGGCCAGATTGACCCCACAGAGGGGAGAGCTGCAATGGCTTTCGTTAAGCTTCGAGCTGTCTTTCTAGACAGCTTTTCTCATAAAACTGTAAGTTTATGACACATTCCTGGTGGCATTTCAAGAAGCGGGTTGTAGTATTAGACTTTTCTTATTGCCGGAGGTGACTGAGGAAGAACTTTAACGTTGAGAGATCCCGAAAGTATTGTGGGTGGCCTAGCTTATTTGCGCTGTGTGAGTCATACAACTTCCCCTCGACCAGGGATTTCTTGGAAGTTGTTTTGATTTTTCTGTTCACTGGTTCTGAGAAGCGTTCAGTTTTATGACTTGAAAGGTCACAGTTGAAGAAAGGGTCCAGTGCTCCCACGGTATCGTTTAGTTGTTGAGAAGAAAATGGTGAAGCTGGTATGGACTGTTTATCAGAAATGAGAGGAATGTTTAGTTTGTTATTTTAACGGCCTTATAGCCCAGCTGCACCTCGGAAATAGTGGAAATGGCGGTTAAGGAGGGTAACAGGCATGAGAAAAAAAAAGGAACGTTACACTTTTAAAGGTTTAGCGGGTAAATAGGGAATTTTCAGATATAATCGCATAATATTATACAATACATGCATCATATGGTGTGACAGAACAGAGACGCTTTACATATAGAAATAATTAATTGAATCAAACTCCAATTTTTATAAAAAAAACTATACTGTTCCATTGATATTTAATGAAAGTCCGGTGATGAAGTCTGATGATTACTTGAGGTTATATGATGATGTTGCACTGGATTCGGGCTGAAGAGATTAAGTTGCTGCCACAGTAGTTGTACTGGATTCGGGGGAACATTAGATGAGGAACATTAATTGATATGGACGTCATGGAGGGAATATACAATCACAATCTCGTCTGAAAAATTTAAAAAACAAGAGCGGCAGAATCTCGAAAAAATAAACACAACACTTAATGACATTGACACATATATTTGTACAATAGTGAGAAAGAGAGAGAGTGTGTGTTGGTTTTTTTTTTTGGTTTTTTTTATATTTATTAATTTAATTGTCCACTTATGTGCTTATGTGTGTTTAAATTTAATTAGTCATTTTAAAAAGAGAATTTTGAATTTTCACCTTAACAAATATTTTATGTATTCGGGGGAAAAAAAATTTATTGTCGCAAGACAAGAAAATTTTTTTTTTTCAGAGTTGAAGTGGGAATAATAAGTTTGGCCAAAAAAATAGCAGAACGAATGAGAGTTGTTAAATGTTATGTGCCTCCTCCTGCTTAGTTAATTTAGCTTTTTCTATTTTGTTGTTGTTGTTTTCATTAGCATTATGACAACAGTCAAGTAATTATTTGACATGATCATGATTTCTTCATGAATTAACACTACTATCCTTATTATTTAGGATTAGTGTAAATATTCAGGTTAACATAACCTGTTGACAATTTCCCAGTTTTAGTATATGTACAATCTCTCTTAAAATACATTTTTATAATACACAAAGCAAATTAGTTATCATCTTGACTAATATTTTGTTCAAATAGTGAACAAGTTAGTCTCTTCAGAAATCAGGCGGACGGTGGCTACCTTCAGGCGCCGCATTAGATCATCGAGGCGAGCCAGTTGGAGGCAATTTTGCAATAGTCTCAACCAACGTACGCCCGATAGCCTGGTGTGGAAGAAGATCCGTAGTATATCGGTTCCTGCGGTGCCCTCCTGCCAGTGGCAGGCTCTTGCTTATGCACTTGGCTCGCCACAGGCCGCGGCCGATTCTCTTCTCGCCCAGGTGATGCGTTCGCCAACCCCGGTCAGCCGACAAAAGGCTGAGCCTGTTCCACGACTGAAGCAGCCGCGTATTGGTGCTGACACGCTCCAAATCAATGCTGACTTCACGTGTACAGAGCTCTCCCGTGCCATCGGGCGTTGGAGAAGGAACTGTACTCCAGGCCTTGATGGCATTCGCAATAGTGCCTTCACTTGTCTGTCCCATGCCTCCTTATGCCAACTGCTCCGGTTCTTCAATTCTGTGTGGACGGAGCACTCCTTTCCGGAGAGTTGGCGCAAGGCTCACATCATACCGATTAGGAAGCCATCGAAGCCGGCCTCCGATCCTGCCGCTTATAGACCGATCTCGCTCACCTCCTGTGTGCTGAAGATCTTCGAAAGAATGGTCTTTGGCAGACTGAGCCATTTCTTGGAGGTCAATGGGATCCTTTCGGACTATCAGACGGGTTGCATGCTCCACCGCTCGACAGATTGGAACGTGACTTACCTTGCCTCCGCGCTTGGCAGTTTTAAGTATCATGGTATCCCATCTGCGGTCCTGTTCGTGGACTTGGAGGCTGCCTTCGACTCTGCCAGACATCAGGCTATCCTTCGGAAGCTCTCGGCTCTGGGTCTGAAGGGTCACATTATGGCCTTCATCACCTCGTTCCTGACCTGCAGAGATGTACAGGTCCGGCTGGGCAACACGCTGTCGGCCTCCGCTAGGTCACTGAGGGGTGTTCCACAAGGAGGAGTCCTCAGTCCATTGCTCTTTAACGTCCTCATGGCGGTCCTCCCAGCCTACCTTCCTGGGTACATTCAGTACTCGATCTTTGCGGACGACATTGCCATCTGGACCTCGGGATGCACTCCCGAGGTCCTCCAGCGCAGGCTCCAGCTTGCCGCCAACCGGCTCTCCTCTTTCTGCTCCGACTGGGAACTTACCATCTCCTCTGCAAAAATAGTTCTCCTCCCGGTCACGAGAAGACCCTTCCTCCTCCGAGGTCACGATATTACCATTGGAGGCTGTGCTGTCAAAGTGGTGCAGTGTCACCGCTTCCTTGGTGTGACGTTTGACCGGCGGCTAAATTGGTCCGAGCAAGTCTCTGGACTTCTAGATCATTCCTTTCGTCGCCTTGGAATGCTCAAATGTCTGGCTGGTCAGCGTTGGGGAGCTTCTCCGAGGAGACTGCTGCAGTTCTACAGGGCCTTTGTTCTGTCAAAGGTATTATACGGCGGAGCAGCAACTGTCACCCTTCGCTCCGATCTTAGGGTACAGCTTGATAGGTTCCAGTCCCGCGCCTTAAGGCTCTGCCTTGGGGCTCCGCAGCGCGCCAATCCGGCAGCCATGCGGGCGGAAACCGCCAGTCCTCCTATCATCAATCAAATGGAGAGCCGACTGGAATGGTTTATATTTTCAGTTCTTTCGAAGGGCCCGATAATAGAACACAATTCCAAATATCAAAACATGATTCTGTGAGTGCTCATATATATGGTTGGACCCTGTTATAGCGCAAGGTAGCGAACTTTTGGTTCGTCCCATATCCGATGGATGGTTATATCCTGTCCGATAGCAATAATGGATGATTGGACAAGACTAAAATATTCGTTCGTTATAAGCCTGGTTCGCTGTAGCGAGTTCGACTGTACCGTAATAACAATAATAATGATTAATATGTAGCTTAGTTTTAAGTGTATGCTATTTTTAGACGATAAATGCATAGAAAAGACTATAAAGGAAGTATAGAAAAGGCGATAAATTATAGAAAAGACGATAAAGAAAGTATAGAAAAGACGGAAAAGAAAGTATAGGAAAGCCGATAAAGAAAATATAGAAAAGCCGATAAAGAAAGTATAAAAAAGACGATAAAGAAACTATGGGAAAGACGATAAAGAAAGTATAGAAAAACCGATGAAGAACGTACAATTCAGGTACAGGAAAACTTAATATTCTTAAATCCTAAAACTGAAATATAGTTGGAAATATAATTTGAGTTTTCTATAGGGCTGCTATGAGAAAATTCTAAGTTTGAAGATGCAAATAAGATACATTCTTGAGGAAAATTCGAAGTAAAAGAAGTAGATATAATAATGCATCCTTCCGAATTTGCAGAGCATCTACTAAAAAAGAACCTTTACTTTCTATTTTCGTTCCAGATCAAAGCTTCTTAGCTGTTTTTCTATCTGCATGTCCACATGTACGTTTGGAATCTTGCTATTCGAGAAAATTAAATTTATTTTGAAAAAGAAATTCTCTTTGCAGCATAACTTGGGATGAAATCCCAGTTCCGTACAGCTATTTATAGAACATTATAAATATTCTGAGTAAAAAGTATTAACTTGCGTCCTTATTTTCTGATCCGCTCTTTGCCTGCATCTTACATGACTTTGTTGATGTACTCCTATTTTCTCCGTAGTCATCTCAGAAAAAAAATAAATAATTGAATTATTCGAATGGAATAATAATACATAGGAAAATTTCGTTCTGATTCCTTGCGTATTCATTATTAAATATTTAGAATTTAATTTTGAAATTTTGATTTTCTGAGTATCCATTCACTCACAGAATTCGTGGTATGTTTCGACCCTTATATATATCCGAAAAGTACAATATATCGTCCGAACTGAAAGAGTTTAAGCATAAAAAGATACAGTATGTTTAGTAAGCAAACCAGTGGCGTATAAAAGAGGGGTCTTAGGGGCTCATGCTCCCATTGGATAATAAAGCACATTAATCTCTTTCACGCCGAATCGCTTTATCATTTTTAAAGCTATTGGAGCTCCCCCCCCGTAATATTTAAATGGATACGGCCCCTGAATAAATCCCATCCAATGTAAAAAAAAGTGAAATAAAAGCCTGCTGCCAATTTATTTTAATTAGCCACAAAATCAATTTGGTACAATATAAATTTACAATAAATTTAAAATATTATTTCCATATAAATTATTCTTTTTTTTAAAGCAGTTTCCTTGTTAGAAATATCCCACGCTAAAACCACGTCGTTTCCCACGCCTCGTCGGCGGCTTTCCAATTAAGTTTTATTGCCTTGTACTACCTCGGGGCAAGAACACCGTACGTCACGCTCCCTCAGCGATTTTTAACCAATCGCATTTTGCCAACGACGTGATCGCCCCCCACCCCCCTAAAATATATATCTGTTCTCAAGTTTTCGAGACGGTTCTGCTACTAGACTCCAAACGATTCAAACATAATCCGGTTCGCTGCTTAGCGTCGCAATTTCAAATATGTAATCGCTGCTATATTACGAAGTTATCCTGTTCCAATAAAGATGTTGAATATTGTACTTCGTCTCATCATAATCTACCGATTAGCCATTTACTTTATATCTTCTACGATTACGTCAGTCACTTGTGAAGACAAGTTTATCAGAATCGAAAATAGGTTATCGCTACCAAGATCCAAATGGTCATCACCATCTTACTGGTAACCAATAACCTCAAGCCTAACAGGATTTCAGAGATAGCAAAGATGGTCCTGAGGACGCCATGAGGATGTCCAGAAAGTTCTTGGACGTCCCAAGGACGACCTTTGCTATCTGGGTTTTCAGATAGATGGTGAAATGGTGCGATCCGTCGTGAAGGTTAAAAAAATATTATTATTTAAAAATATATTATTAGCTCATATTATTATCTCTCATGTTTTATCTTATCTTTACAAACAGTGGCAGTTGAAATGGGACGAGCAAGTTTTTAATAAGCTTCACCGCATTAAACCTCGTCTTGAGGTGTGGCAGTCTAGCTATAGTAGTGACTGTCATAAAGAGGTCACTCTGGCTAGACTTCACATCGGGCATACACGCTTCTCCCATCGATATCTCTTAAAGGGAGGAGACGCCCCGATGTGCCCCACATGGGGTGAAGCGTTAAATGTTTTGCATTTTTTATGTATTTGCCTCAGTTTTAACCGGTATCGTATATTAACTTTTAACCATAATGCTTTTACGCTTCGTGACATTTTAGAAGATAGTAGTATAGGCAGCGGTTGGGAGTCAAGCGTCTCCCAGAGCTTTCCGCCACCACCGGGATTCGGGTCTGATGATCGGCTCCCCACTTCCCTGTTGTAGTGGTTAGATTCCTAGTCGAATTCGGTCAGTATTTAATGTTTTTTAGGATTTTCTGCATTCTAGGATTTCCCTTTAAGGCTTATTATTAATTTATTTGTTAATTAACGTTATCTTGCATGATAGTTGGTTGATTTTCACAAGATCCTTTATAAAACTTTAACATTTAAGTTCCCTTGAGGCTTATTATTATTGATTTATTTTATCATTATCTTTTATGGTAGTTGGTTGACTTCCTTTATAAAAGTTTAGTATTTAGAGTAATTAAATTTTTTAACTGTTTTTTCACGAAATCCTTTGAAACGTCTCCAGCTGGTTTAGCAACAAACGTCGCTAGATCAATGGCGTGAGGAAAAACAAAATCTACTTTCTGAAATCTTTGATAAGTCATGACCATATGTTGCACAACAATGTTTGCTTCGTTTATTTGTGGCGTGCCTATCATGTCGGCCCATTGTTCGTCCTTTCTTAGCTGCCTCCATGCATTATCACTTTGTTTCAACAATTGAAAATTAAATTTCGTTGCTTTGGATAAAACTTTTAGAAGCTCGTACTCAAAGTCACCGATTTCTTCATATATGCCGGCTGTTGTTTCTTTTAAGCGGAAAAACTGCATCGTGTTCACTGCAACAATTCTCAAGTCATTTACGATTCTCAGAAATAAAAAATAATTCTATAGTTTTATTAAGTTTTACGCTGATTTTAAATCGTAAGCATGAAATTTCCCCAGTTCATTTGATGCATATAATACAATTCTTTTCGAGCATTTGACATTAGCCATATATCTCAGCAAATCTTTTTTATTCTCCATTGTGAATTGAAACACATTCTTCCGTTATGACCGAAATCCGGAAATTTTAATGAGTCTGACAATAGATGATATTCAGAGCAACAATGTACCTTTAACGACATTGCCGAAACCTTGTGCGTGGAACAGACAAACGTTCCAACTTCAAAAATATTTGCTAACCCACCCTAAATAGTCCGAGTTCACGCTAGACTATAAAATACATGGTAGTTTCGTACAAAATATTTATTTTTGCATATTTTACCAGCTTAATCAGCATTTCCGATGCATTGCGTGATCAAAATAGCAGGAATCCAATTATATTGTGTCGTCGTATTAGGTTTCAAAGCATGGTAATATAAAGGGACAAGCTTCATTTCAATAAGTGTTTTTTTTTCCAATTCTCGGAGGAAAATATTTACCTCTTTCTAATTGAATTTCATGAAGACGCAGGTAGAATATCAAGCCAGTTGCCATTGCAAAAGAAAATAAAAAAAATTTCGAAGTAATATCAACTTTTCAATTCTTTTCTTCCATTTTAAAATTAAAGCTATTTAAGCAATTTACGTTCGTAGGTTTGAAACCAGATTCATAATATAGAGTAAGTTATGAAGATTCAAGCGGAAAACTGTATGGAATATACTCGTATAATTATGATGCAAAAGAAGCTTAAATTCGTGGAGTGTACATGCATTGATTTATTAAATAATTTTACAATAGTAAGGAATATAATAAAAGAGAAATAATGTTCAGTAATCAGTAATCAGTTCAGTAATCAGTAATTCAGTAATCAGTTCAGCTAACAAATAGAGTCATAACGCCTAACAATTTATCCAGAAATTTGGGTTTTTAAAAATTAGAAATCGACAAAAGTGCTACATTTAAATATTACGTAGGGCTTTTTTATCTAGTAGAAACCATAAAAGTAAAATTGCTTAGATACTAATCCACATTAAACTGGCTTTTGGCGTTACATATTTCCCCCAATTTAATCTTTGGTGCGGCTTCCAGGTGAAAAAAGTAAAAACAACATTACAATTTTAAAAATTTCTATAGAACTTGACATTGAATTACTGTTTTCAAATTTAAGACATTCAGGAACTTACTTTAAAGATACTCACATATTATCAGTCCTATATTCAGAAAATTATATTTAATTTTTGTTATTTCTTTAAAAAACTGCTGTATCGTAACATCACATGTCGTCTGCGGCTATGTACTTTCTAAAGTATACAATTCAAAATTAACAAGATTTGTGCAAATAACATGACAAACAAAGCTAGTTTAAATCATAAAATTCTGAGTTTTCTTCACACATTAATTTAAGCACAATTTCTTTGTTATAAATGTGAATTAAATTAACAACATACGTTTAAAATCATGCTTGAATAGAGTACGAAAACCTATATCAAATACAATGGTATATTGCTTAGGTTTAAAAAGTGAGACCACAGCCAGCCTCTAAAATGTAACATAAATAAATTAATGTTACATCCTTATAACAACTTTGGCAACATTTCTAATAATTTGCGTGATCAAAACACTAAAGCAATCCAGTTTTAAGACGAGTCATGCTTCGAAAGCTTAAACATATACAACAAACTTTATTCGAAAGTATATTTTAACAATTCGGGTAGTGTCCTTATAAACAATTTATAGGGAAAAAATATGATCCGAATTGAACTTTTCTCTGACTGACCATTACGTGTGAAACCCGGATAGTGCCAAGAATATTGGAGAGGAAAATATAAATATTTTTATAATATCCTAATAATTTTGTCAATAATATTCCCGCATGTGAATATTTTCGTCCCGCAAATGGAAAATATTCGTTCTTAAAGCCGCCTTTTTACAATTTGCTAATTAATATGTAGGGACTCATGAACCTACTATCATTGATACATGAACCCACATTTCCAACAGGTTTAATCATGATTTAATGTTCAGAATTTTGTTTCCTCGCATATACGCTTTTTCCATCCAGAATCCAGATGGACCGACTCACCAGCGGTTCTCTCTGTTCCCGGCGACGGAAAAGACATTGGCTGCAGGCGACGATTGAGTTTAGTGTACAACACGGTACGACGCAAAGATAACTTGATCGTATTTTGTCAAACTCCTTGACAGGCATTTCCTGTTTATAAATACCCCTACTGGACATGATGATTACGACCCTCCGAGTGTGACACCACGAACCCTTGAGTGGAACAGCAAATCATCAATTAGTGTTAAAGGGGTAACCAATGAACATTTGCGTATGAAAAGGGTGAACAGCCAATAAGATCATTGCGAGTGTAGAGACGATGAGGTGAACACCAAGGAAAGACACTCTTTCGGTAGGACCCCTAGCAAGATGGTCAAGCTGCCCATGATTTACATTCATAATGTCTTATAATAATAATAATGTCAATTCTTAATCTTAACAATTTAACTCATTTTGCTATATGATTGTGAATAAATTGTTTAACTCAGGGACATGCTGTTTACATGGTTTTTCTGTATTTTAACTCAATTGAGATGGGATTGAGGTTCCAGGGTAACAATCCACGTGAGTTGACGCACGAGCTAAAACCCTTCTGACATAACTTATAATCTATCGGTGATATTATGGAGCCTATCACCGCTCCATCGTTCTTCAATCCGTCATAGAACGATAACCAAATCTATAAATGTAGAAACCGCAATTGGTAACCCTACAAGTAATTTGGATCATGAAAATTAATTAATTAGAAAATATTGAACATATATTAGGGAAGATATAATATATGATCACTAATATTCATTATTTTTTAGATTTAGTTTAGAGATTTCAAATTTGACATACATCAAGGAATGCATGACTGTAATGCATCAATATTATATTTATTTATAGAGCGAAAAAAAAAACTAGGCTACAGTAGAGTGTCATAGATAATCGTTAAGTGGCTACAAATGCAGACGATGCAAACAGAAGCGAAAACATCGACTTGATTAGTTCCTACTCTCCAAAACGATATGCTGTCACAGCACAGTCGAAATTAATGAAATAAAAGGACACAAATAAATGTTGGGGTGTCCAAAATGCCTTGCAAAACAAAATTATAAATGGACATATAAAGTATAAGGTAAATGAGCATAATATAAATACCTACTAAAGCACACTAAATCACACCAAACAAAATACTCTCAAATGCACACTATGATTATACCGCGCAATTCAAATTAAGAGTAGCCTACATTACAAAATTATAGATAAAATAGACAAAATGTGCAAGAACCTTATGCAACAGAATAAAACAAATTTATAATTCTAACGGAAACACTCATAACAATAACAAACAATTAAAAGCAGGTCAAAAGAACATTAGAACACAACAAAATCGTATCTGTTATGATATCAAGAATTGGTCTTACGTATGTGTTGGTTTGATCTTAAATAAGTTAATATCATTTAATCAAGTACAGTCTCTAGGCGAATTGTGCTCCAAATTCTGGGCCGCGTAGATATAATATAAAAAACATGAGTAGCTATTAGACTTTAAATTCCACACATACTGTAAAAATAAAGTCTTGAACATACAAATCAAGCGAGACGGAAACTGGGGTTTAAGCTCTTCATAGGAGCGGCGACCTCTAGTAGGCATAGTAATTATATAGCGACTAGTTATATAATGAATACAGTCAAGCTAGTATATAACGTACATCAAGGTACTGGACGAATTTCTCCTTTATAAACGATATTCGTTATAGTATACTATATCATCATCATCATCATATTCAACCATTATCTATCCACTGCTGGATGAAGGTCTCTCCAAATGCTTTCCACACAAGTCTATCCTGAGCAATTCGCTTCCACGTCACCCCAACCTGTTTTCTTATTTCATCCACCCATCTAGTTTGAGGACGTTTTCTAGGTCTTCGGTG
>QLNU02013751.1:24928-50607 GCA_006491805.2 Dysdera silvatica
ATGTGTCTGATGTTCCAATAGTTTTTTTCCAAGAAACCTCCGTACCCATCATCTTCATTTCCTCTTTTTTATCTTGCAAAATGTCCTATAACTCTAATGATGCAAAGTTTGGTTGTGTTGTTTGCGCAAAAGAAATATCGAGAGAGTCGATAACTAATGATGATACTGCATTCCCAGTATTGGGTGCATAACGATACAACGTGAACATGTATTTGAATGGAGTCCGTTTGGAAGAAAGGAGAGAAGGTATAGTAATGAAGCAATTTAGATTAGAACATAAAAAAGCTATTTCGACTACCCATAGGAATCTGAATTAGTCATTAGCACTTTTAAATAAGATTTGTACGTGGCTTTTGGATTTTCACACTGCCACGGTGGATGAAAACTTTGCGTAAGTTTCCAAAATTCATATTGAAATATCGTTGATTTTCTAATGCCGCGCTAAAAGACTGGCGTCAACTGTGCATTAGAAAATCAGTCACCTATTTCAATAATTTTAGGCTTTAAAGATTCATCAATAATGAATCAAAATCAAGTCGACCTAATATCTTAATAACATTCAAAAGAGCAACACACAAAGACTCGAAAATCCCCTGCCCAATTATGGCGAAGACTTGAGTTACAAGCAACCTATTTTTGCACTTACAGCTTTTAGTTAAACTTTACTGAAAGAAATCAGTTGTTTCCGGGCATTTCTTAATATTGTTAAACGAGGAATTGAAAAATGCAGGATATTTATGATTTTCGACAAGTCAACATATGGTATTACTTTTTCTTTCAGTTTATGATCTTCATAAGGATTTACACTGCTACCTGTAACTTCTTATACTAGTGAACGGAGAATTAAATAAATGCAGGATTTTTACAGTTTCCGATGTCAAAATGTTATATTCGTATAGATCTATATATTGATCGTCAAAAAGTTTTGTTTATCCAATTCCCGAACGACCGATTAGTTTGATTTATTGCCATGATCACGAGATAACGTTAGACCTTTTAGTTCCTGGTTGTCGGAATTTTGGCTTTCCTTTTTCATCTTAAATCAGGATCCGAGGACTAGATTGGATAATTTTGTATGTTTACCCTGATTTTGAATGAACAGTCTGATCATTCTTTGCACCCAGGCTAAATGCTCAGAAGAAGAATTTGGGCTGTTTTCTGCTATGACGGAAATCTAGAAACTGAAATGACTGCCACACTGAATAATATTCAGACCGAAATGCATAAAATGACTCTCCTAGAAAACTCGTGAATCGAAAGAAGAAGAAGAACGCACATCCAATCAAAGTTATTTGTTACCGTGTCCAGGTTGAAATAGAGCGAGCTCACGCCAACCTCGAAACTACAACATACTTCCATATTGAATATTGGTTTTCGCTTACTTTACAAGCTAAATCATCATGTTCAATACATTGCGTGATCAAAATAAAAGGAATTCAATTATATAATGCCGTCATTTTAATTTTCAAACAGTATATAATGTATTCATGAGAAGCTTCATTTTAATAATCGTTTTTTCTAATCGATTCTAATTGAAGAATATGCATCAGTTTTTACCCAATATTCCAGAGGAAGCAGTACTAGCGTGTCAAGCTATCTGTGTCGCGAAGGAAAATATAATCCTATTAACGATATTTCCAAACGCATATGTTTACCTTAAAAAAGTAAATCAAATGTTTTGGAAGTAATATCCACTTTCTTTTTCTTTCTTTCATTTTAAAATTCAAGCCGAGTAAACAATTTACGCTTATTATACACTTTTCGTTAAAATATGATTCATAATATGGACCATTTAAGTTACTTTAAATATGAATATATCAGCGAGATAATAGTGAAACTATATGGAATGTATAATTACTGTATAAGAAATTTAAATTCGGGGAGTATACATGTATTGATTTATTGAATAATTTTGTAATAGTGGTGTTGGAAATATTAATCGAGTAATTAATATCATGAAATAAACATTATTTATATATATATATACAGCTCATTTCTCTAAAAAACCTTTTTACGCTGTCTATTTACAGTATTAACGTCAATGACAAAATTATTTTCGTGAATCCCCCTTTATATACAATAATACATTTATAATCCCCTTTGCAACATGAACGTGTCTCAAATTTAAATGATTATGTAAATTTTAAATGGGCTTTAAAGCAATTAGTTCACAGCATTTTTCATGCGTGGTGGAGACAATAACTTTAATTAACATGTCTTCTGGCATTTCATAAGTGTTTAAATGTTTGATGTCAATTTCGCCAGGTTCAAACGTTTCGCACACAAAATGACGACTGGTTCGATTATGAAAAACTTGATTTCCTTCAAGTTTTGGGGCGGATTGACTGTCACTTTGAATTTCTGTTGCTGAGTTTTCACATTCGGAATGCAATTTGTTTAGGAACTTCTTTAGATAAATAGTTTTTTAGAGGCTTCAGGAAGCGCCATATGCTCTGCCTCTATTGCTGATAACGCTACAATTCGTAGCTTATGTGATTACCAATTAACTGCTCCTCCGGCATATTTGAATGTGTATCCGGTAAACGATTTTCGGTTATTGACGTCTGCTACTCAGTCAGCGTCCGCATATCCCGTTAGCGATTTCTTTATATCGTTTGAAAAGTATTCCTTGTTTACATGTGTCTTTCAGGTCGTTTTCCTGTCATCCAGTGAGGTTTTCCTGGATTAATATTGAATTAGCTCAAGAAATTCACTGCAAATGCAATACCTGCTCTTGTTGCGACCGACAGGTACATTAATAATCCAATCAATTGACGGTACAGAATAACATGCATCTTTGTTTTTCCTGATCACTTTCTGGATACGTAGCTTTGGTTTATTTAATGCTGTTGTCCATAAGGATTTTAACGATTTTGCAATCTTGCATTTTAAATTGCTGCAAGACCTCATCAATGTACTTCTTTTGTGACATGATTATATTATCTTTCTTTTGCATAAACTCAGTGCCCAAACAGTAGTATAACTTTCCCATGCTTTTAACCTTAATGTGATTGAGTTAATTTGTTTCAGATTTCTAATTTGACCTACATGAGATACTCATCTATTGTCAGGTTAAGAACATCGGAAAGGAAAACATAAATATTTTATAATATTTTAAAAATTTTAGTAGTTATATTTCAATGTGAATATCTTCCGCATGCGAACGGAAAATCCGAATTATTTGTTAATTTTAAGTTGACTTCTTAAAAGTGGGTAATTAATAATTTGAAAATTGAAGAACCATTAATCTGAAATTATTTAATATATATTGCGGGGTGGATGAAATATATGTTCATTAGTATTCATTGTAGTTTTTGATTTAATTTACAGATTTTTAATCTGGCATATATCAAGGAACACTTGACTTTCATGCATTATTATGTTTATTTATGCAGCAGAAAAACTTTTTAAAATAAAGTGCCACAGAAACAAATTAAGTGGCATGTAATGAAGTCGAGGAAAGGAAGAAAAAACGCCGATTTGACTAGTCCCGACTGTTCAAATAGACATGCTTCCACAACTCAGTCGAAATCATTGTAAAGGAATTGCATGATAAAATTATAGTATAGAAGTATCCTTAATGCTCAGTAATACAAATTTTGAGATAAAAGAATGATATAGTATATATATCTGCTAAAGACGCAAAGGACACATGAAATCACAGTAAATAATATACTTCCAAATGTACGCTATGATTTCATTGCACACCTCATAATAAAACTACATGGTAAATCTACAGAAAATGTAGAGACAAAATGTGAAAGAACATTATGCAATACCGTAAAACAAATTTAAGGTTCAAACATAAACACAGTTCAATAACAACCTATTAAAATCAGAGTAAATTGTTCAGGAAAATCAAAACTCAATAAAACCCACATCAGTTGCAACAATAATAAATGGTGAGAAGTGTGTGTTTGCTTGGCGTCAAATAAATTAACACTATCTAAACATTTAAAGATTCTGATTGCATTGTTTCTCAAATTCCCTAGACGCAGGGATTTAATATGAATAGTTAAGAAGTTATTACACGTCAACTCATAACATTCTGTAAAAATAAAAACGCACACAAATATATCTAACAGTAATATAATATATAGTCGAATTCTCATATAACGGACATAAAGGGACCAGACTATTTTCCCCGGTACAGACGCTTCCCGATATTCCTATATATATATATATATATAGCATACATTAAATCAATCTAACCTAAATCACTTGTTCATTATAACCGAGTTGTACAATATTTGACGAAGAGATATGTTTAGTAATATGAGAAATACTTCATTACTAAAACTTATTTGAAATATAAGAAATATAAAAATGAGTAGTAATAAAGTGGATACGTGACTTACATGCGAATTTTTCTCATGTACTGTTACTTAACTAACTTCAACCACCAATCTCAGTCAATTGTTAAAATAAATTTATCGTTTTAAACATCAATATGAATAAAGCCATTTCTATGCTAATTACAAGTCGTAAAATTTTGATCATTTTATTACTTTTATGACCACTTACAGGAAATTGATTGATAAAATTAAAAAAGTTATAAATTAGATATGTGTGTACTTGTGAATATTCCTTTTCTCATGCTAAATCGTGATTCTAGTGGAAAGGTACAATTTTTACATACAATTTCCAATTTAAAGATGTAGAACATTAAAGAGACTATAGTCAACTTCCATATTTAATTTTCAACATGTAGTATAATCTACATTATTCGAATGTGAAATTTCTACTCACAAATAAACTGAAAATGAATAAGAACAAGTTAATTTGATTGCAAAACAATCCGGTCGAATGTGTGATTACATGTTTTATTTCTAATTTTAAAGCCTTGTTAGCATTTATTGTTTCATCGCAATATTAATTAGCACAACTTCCAACAGGGCCGGAGACTAACATTCAGCCGCCCGTGCGCAAGAACAAGATGGTCATCCCCCCTCCCCAACCTTTCTCCCAATTCAAAATACTTTTGCTTTTGCTCATGTATTTTACTTCATAATAGCAGTAATGAAAAAAAATTCCCTTTTACACCGACGTCGTAACCAGGAATTCCTTCCGAAAGGGCTTTTTTCTTTCGATGACTATTGAATCGTGTTGAAGATGGACTAGAAAACAATAAACTAATTTCAAGAGGGTGGAAGGACTGGTTCCAAAAATCTCTCCGGCATATACCCGTGCACCCCACTAATGTGCACATTTACACCGTGCACCGCATAATGTTTTTCCAAAGGAAATGGCGCACCCTTTAGATCTGAAAAAAAAAATAGAGAGAGAGAGAGAGAGAGAGAGAGATACGAAGGCCTGCAAAAGGGTTGCTGGTATCTAACTGGAAGGAGACCCACACGCTGAACGTATGTGACGATGTGTGGAACCGGCCAGGCCAGTAACCTAGTGTCCTACCCCGCCTTCAAGTGGTGCAGGCTGAGCTTTCTATTTATGTGGCAAATTAATATTTGCTACACGGATAGAAAGGCGGAAGGGGAGGGCTAATTCACCAACCCGTCTAGCCAGCGTGGTGAAATTATGGCTAATTCCTCCATTATGTTGACACACCAGAAACCATGGCCCCTAGTCTCCAGGTGCTGGAGTGCTCCTGATCAAGGCAGCGGTCAGTGTGGCATGAAAGCAGGGGGTGCTAAGAATCACTGGAATGGCCCAGGCTGCCGTTTGTTATTGACCTTGGCAACGTATAATGGACGATCCCTTGCTTCTGAAGCAAAACTTCAGGAATTGGAAGAAGAACTTGCTGAGCTGGATTCCAAGAGACCACCGAAGACCTAGAAAATGCCCTCAAACTATATGTGTGGATGAAATAAGAAAATAGGTTGGGGTGAAGTGGAAGCGAATTCCTCAGGATAGACTTGTTTGGAAAGCATTTGGGGAGACCTTCATCCAGTAGTGGATAGATAATAGTTGAATATGATGATGATGATGATATATATATAACAATCCTCGGATGCCCTGTGCCCTACATACACTTTGACTTGCCCCTTCATCCTGGCTACAGGTCTGCCAAGCCATATCGATTGCCCTACATCCAACTGCTGAGGAATTTGAGGAAACACTATCCGTACACAGAACAACAATGGAAAGACGAGTGCATGCATTTATGTTTATCACTTGGGAAAAAAATGGCTAGAACTTTTGTACACACCTAACAACTCATAATATTTGAAAGATAAATTCTGTGGAAGAAGGTTCAGTCACTTTCACACAGATGTTTGTGTTTGTTCAGTCTCTGATTTTTATTGTTATAAGCTACATTATTTCTAGCATTGCGTTTTATAGACACAAGTATGGAAAATCTTATTTTTCAAAAACGGCATTGCCAGTTGCCATAACGAATGGTGTAGTTTCCCTGATTTTAAATCACCGTTTATTAGACGTTAATGCAAAATACTCATTACTCACCCGATTAAATTCGGAGCAATGAATCCTGATCGCTCGTACTGACTGTAAATATATTAGGGCAAAGAATAGTTGAAACGGAGTTTTTAATGCATTTGCAACTACGTTGAATTAGAATAAGTTGAATCCCAATGATATCCTCATAATTACTCTTAATAAAATAATTTGCTAGAAAACAGAAATCCAGCCGCAGTTCCACGAAAATTTCCATTCATTTTGGAAATGAAGATGCATTAAGAGAACTTCCATTAGTATATATATTAGCTTTATTTTGTTTCCAAATATGTCGGTTACATTTTAAATATTCTCGTTTAAAGGACGTATTAGTGGCAGATCACTTTAAAACGCATTTCTAAAAATATTCTCAGATGTCTCTGGCTACTATGTGGTGATGTTTGAAATTTTCAAAGCTTCAAAATTATATTCTCCACTAACGCACCTTCTAAACGAACTTTTGTCGAATAATTCGAACTAACGATGTTCGTTCCAACATTAAATAAACTTCGCAATCAAATGTCCTCCCATTTATAAGGAAATAGATTTTTTTCGTATATAAATTCATCCCTTCCTCGGTTTCTTAGTGATTGGTGATTATGTAATTTTTATGAGGCTCCTTTTTTGTGTATAAATCGCTCCTTACTTGCTTTTTACTTAAGCTACCTTTCACATCAGTTAATTCGTTTGCTGTTTGTATAAAGCTAGCGTCACCCGTAGTTTATATTAGTTTTCTTTTCTGGAAAGTGTATATTCATGGTATTTCAGTACTTGCTCTAATGAGACTTCGAAAATTATATTCTATTTGTATAAATGCATATAATAATTAGTGAAGTGTACAAAAGCGCAGTAAAACCTCCCTTTCTTACTATCACTTTACGACGTTTTAAGAGCCTCGTTTTACATCACTCCACTTTGCGAAAAACCGTTCACACGACAGTCTCCATTTATAAGTTGTGCCAAATGTTAAACTATGTTACATTTACACCTCGCATTTACCGCAGCACGTATTGGCAGTACATGCATAGGTTAGATGAATTTGGTTTTTGTCTTGTGAAACTTCTTAGATATCGAGATGATTTTTCCCCTCAATTCATGTTTGCAAATAATTATCTGAAATTTACATGCAAATGTTTCCTCGTATATGAATTAGCCCAACAGCGGCTGAAACGCATATTATGCCCGACTCAAAATTAATTAGAAATTTTTGGGATATTTTAATATCTTGGGCCCTCTTTTGACTTTTCTAACTTCGTAAATATTTCAATTATTTTATAAAATATTAAGTGTTGGTCCAGAAAAAAGAATACATTATATTTTAAGTATGCCGAACATGCTTTGAGATTCTTCTATTTCTCTCTTTACTACATTCAGTAAATCAACCGTTTAAGGGTATTGAACGAACTGATTTTCTACTTTATTCTAATTTTTTTAACTGCAGTTCTATAATGTCGAAAGTAGGAAGAAAAGATCCCTCTACGCGATGACGTTTATTGTATTGTGGTTGTTTGAAATAAGTCAAGTCCAAATTATGGATATATTAACCGAGTATATTAGCATATAATAAATTCTCGTATTTACGGATTGTACGTTTTTATGAACTACTACCAAGGTCTTGCAAAGTAATCAACAGAACTAATGATTTCTATAAGAGCAGTTATTTCAACATCGATGTAAGTTTCAAAACACGACTTTACGAGAGCAAACTGCTCCCTTTGTCAAATGAAGGCAGAATTCTGCCTTCACTTAACATAAGGGTGTAGTTATTAAGTATAATCCATATTTCATTGTTATTTATTGATTCGATTATATTATAATTTGGATGTAACACAGATGAAAAATGGAGGCAGGTATTTCAATTTTGGTGTACATGTTTGTTTTGTTTTATAACATAATGTGTCGACGTTAACGGGCCTGGATCGACCCTAAGAAGAACCAGGTGGCCCCCTATGGCGGCATATTTTAAGGTGCTTAATATCATACAATAATTGAAATAAACTCGACGTCAAAAATAAATAAAATTAAATTAATTATCGGTGTCCCTGGTGTCAGCAATGGTTATTTTGAGCATTATAGACGAAACTAGAAAAGAAAAACAAAACCTTCACCGATAAAGTTAGAGGTGTATTCTGCCTCTAGTTTTGCACTCCCAAATTATAGTTTGATGCTAACGTTTCTTGGTCAGCTGAGCATCAATGTGGTGCCAAGTTAGAAATATTTCTGTATTATACATCTCACTGCATACAAAATTTCATTTCTAAATGTTCTTCCTGGAATTCAGAGCATTCCTTCCATCTTGCATTCTTATATCAGCATTTTACTAACTTACGTAATATATAAATGTAGTTTTCTGTATGGAAATTTGAAAAATTGATCTTCAATAACGGTAAATTTTTGTTGTGACATATCAGTAAATATTCTCCCTCCAAAAGAATATAAAGTTTACTAGCAGTGTTGTAGAGTTTATATTAAACTTTTTAATTCAAAAACTTTCGTTTTAGTGAGAGCAGTCGTTTCTAAATTTAAAGTTAATAAACAAAAGACATACGTTCTGCAATGAACAAAGATAGATTTGTGGGACTGTTAACTCTATCGATACAGCAAAAAGTAGCAAAACATATTGATCTAAACGAGCTTGTTTCTATGTTCTCTAAGTTGAAGTCTAATAAAAAGAAAACATAAGCTATGTATTATACTTGTTCAATTCGCTTCATAAAATATTTTATATCACCTAAATGTATGTAAATAATGTAAATAATATAAATATTTAAATAAATTATGAAAATATGTAAATAAAAAAATATATAAATATAAATAAATATAATGTAATATTATGTATTGACAATATAGAAGTAATACTTAATAACTTGATTTTCTTTTACTTCTGTAAGCATACCGCTGTTTTTTATTTAAAAGGTGCTGGTGGGTCCATTTTCTTGAAGAGGAGGGGGTCTCAGTTTGCTCGTTTTTTATTTAAATGTCAAATAAATAAATTAAATTAAAAAAATAAAAATACTATTACTTCAAATAATTTGATTCCCAACAATGTGCAATAGGAATCACTAGGTTGTTTTCCTTTTATAAGCGTGCATTATAATGGTGTGTTTAAAGTGTTTTTGAAGTAGTTACATTTTTCTCGGCCTTTTCGTTTAGCTGAGGAATTCCAAACATAGTTTAGATTTGAAGGGCAAAGTTACCCTAAGACCGGCAATACTTCTGAGGAAATAGGCGCCATTCCTACTGAAATGGCAATCTGCGGTCATGATTGCTTGTATAATTTAAGCCAAGAAGGTGCTTTTACGTAAACAAAAAAATATAAGGAAATTTTGCCTCTTTGATTTAAGCGTGTCGAGATTTTTGTTTCATGGATAGAAATTGCCTATGAGGCATGATTTTTGAACCATCATATACATAGCTTGCAATGACATTTTGTTTATATACAACATTTACCTTAATTTGCGAAACTCGGATATTTGCTTTAACGGCTGGGACAATTCATTCGTAATGTGAATCTGCCAAATAAATAGTTCCTGTTCTGTAAATTCAAGTAAAAGATTCATTGTGAGACGTAACATTGAGAAAGACCATGGTTTTTTCCTTTAAGAACTTCAATTCGACCTCTAAAACGCTATAAAGCATTAGCTAAAAGTGATGCATTGAAACTTCCGGAACACCTCACTTTGTGACAGTAGGTGTACATATTGTATGCAAGCCTTATACCTTTTCTTACTAATTAAAAGACTCTCTACAACTTTCTAATTGAAAGCATTTCCCTATCTTCAATATTTTTCGAAATACAATTTTTAACTTCCCACAAATCATCACCAGGGGAGTTGCTGTTTATCTTATCTGATAACGCATGGGGATTTTACTATACCAATACCTAACTTCTGTTGCAATATCTCTCTTGGTTTCAAAGTTATTGGCCGCATTCTGACTTTCCTAGGAACCCTGTATTCAGTCATGTATAGGTTGGGTGAATTTTTACCATGCCTTCAATTCGAACCATTTCTTGTAATTTACCTTTTTCTGCACTTTTTCTTTTACTTGAAATGAACTGAAGAAAGTGGTCAAATCTATGCCCTGGAATGTATTAAAAATCCCCCGAGCTGTCGTGATTTTAATTTGTCCATCAATGTTCAAGTCATTCCGAAGCAAAGCCGATCATTTACTTCTAAAGTTTTTAGCTCTAAATAATAATGTCGAAGATTCCATTCCCCCTTTCGTGAAGCCTCTTCATCTGCAGAATTGAAATAAAAGATGCTCCCAATTTATTCGCAATGGTGTCCAACGGCCTTTGGCGACTTACCGCTGTTTGCAAAATGGCTGTTTTCTCTTGATATGGGAACGAGGAAGCATTATATACCTACTTACTAATTTTTATAAATGAAGCCGGAAGTTTCCAGGACTCCGCCAAATTCTCCTGGGTCCGCTTAATATGCAAGACTGTCACTGGGCTTATTCAGCGTGGTTCGCCGACGAACACATTGCTATTTGAACGCAAACATTGTGATAAATTATACAATTTGAATAATAAACTCTGGCTTTTGTAACTCCGTTTTCCGATGTTTAAAATATAGCAGTTTCTACTTAGAGGAAAAATTAACGAGGAGAAATTACCGGCCAGAACAGCAAATGGATTGCCAGTCAATTCAGTAGTCAGTATCAGGCGTAGTTTCTATCCTTGCTTTCATCATTTCCATGACAGTTGCGTAAGTAGCATGCAGGTTTTCAGAGGGACGAAGGAAATGTTTCATTGTTATATTTCACGACACTACTCAATTGCAGTGAATGTTACATTATACTATGTTGTCTTGTATATTGTATTGCAATTGAGTCTTCATATTATAATCTATTGTTGTACCATACTGGCCGGGCATTATTTTGGTGTAGCTGCAATTCTACAGGACGGGCTCAGAAATTTACGAAGGAGTGGAGCTTAGAGTCCATTAATGCTTTGATGTATTTTATTAATATATTTAATAATACTAAATATCTATGTTGACTAATACATTGATCATCAAAAAATAAATTCCATAACAAATTTTACAGTAAATCAATTAGTGGAGGTATACAAAATTTTCAATTCCTCTTCCCCATAAATTACATGAAGACAAACAGTAGCAAAAAAATAACGTATTCCCTGTTATAACGAACATGAATTTCCGGCTATGACAAATGATTCCGGTTGGATTAATTTAATGTATGCTATATAGTAACTAAGATCATGTTCAATAATTTTGTAGAGGAAACAAAAATACAAGTTGACAACATTGAGCTAGAAATTGCTGATTCATATATTTACCTTGGCCAGCTGATTTCAATGGATGGCAACATTATGAAAGAACTCAACAGACGTATTAAACTTGGCTGGAGTGCATTTGGAAGAAACAGTTTTATCCTGAAGGGGAAATTGCCTTTGTGTCTAAAAAGAAAGGTCTTCAACCAGTGTGTATTGCCAGTCCTCTCTTATGGATCAGAGACATGGAGTCTAACAGTTGGAGCAATACGAAAGTTACAGACAACGCAAAGGAGCATGGAGAGGTGCATGCTTGGAATAACTAGGAGAGATCGAAAAAGAAACACTTGGGTGAGAGAGCAAACTAGAGTAGAGGACATCATTGTTAAAGTAAAAGGGCTGAAATGGCGATGGGCTGGGCATATTGCAAGAAGAACTGATCAACGATGGACAACAGAAATTCTGAACTGGATTCCAAGAGACCACCGAAGACCTAGAAAACGTCCTCAAACTAGATGGGTGGATGAAATAAGAAAAGAGGTTGGGGTGACGTGGAAACGAATGGCCCAGGATAGACTTGTGTGGAAAGCATTTGGAGAGACCTTCATCCAGCAGTGGATAGATAATGGTTGAATATGATGATGATGATGATATATATACTATAACGAATATCGTTTATAAAGGAGAAATTCGTCCAGTACCTTGATGTACGTTATATACTAGCTTGACTGTATTCATTATATAACTAGTCGCTATATAATTACTATGCCTACTAGAGGTCGCCGCTCCTATGAAGAGCTTAAACCCCAGTTTCCGTCTCGCTTGATTTGTATGTTCAAGACTTTATTTTTACAGTATGTGTGGAATTTAAAGTCTAATAGCTACTCATGTTTTTTATATTATATCTACGCGGCCCAGAATTTGGAGCACAATTCGCCTAGAGACTGTACTTGATTAAATGATATTATAGTATATACTTATAGTATCACCGATATCTTATAAGTTGTATCAGAAGGCTTTTAGCTCGTGCGTCAACTCACGTTGATTGTTACCCTGGAACCTCAATCCCATCTCAATTGAGTTAAAATACAGAAAAACCATGTAAACAGCATGTCCCTGAGTTAAACAATTTATTTACAATCGCATAGCAAAATAAGTTAAATTGTTACGATTAAGAATTGACATTATTATTATAAGACATTATGAATGTACATCATGGGCAGCGTGATCATCTTGCTAGGAGTCCTACTGAAAGAGTGTCTTTCCTTGGTGTTCACCTCATCGTCTCTACACTAGCAATGCTCTTATTGGCTGTTCACCCTTTTCGTACACAAATGTTCATTGGTTATTTTTCGGCACTATGTAATATGAATAATAGGAAAACATGGTCAGAAATAAATGAACTTATGGGAAGATCAAAATCCAGAACAAGAGAAATTGATAAACTAATAACTCCTCATAAAACGATTACTAACATATCACAGATTTCTAATACATTCAATGAATATTTCATAGAATTCCCTTATTCTTTATCTAGTAAATTTAATAATGTATTCCAAAGATGCCATGATTATAATATCGCTAATTCCTTTTTCTTGGATGGGGTCACTGAACTTGAGACAATTCGACTAATTAATAATCTTAGTGCTAATAAAGGACCAGGCCCAGATAACTTTCATCCAGTTCCCATTAAATATTGTGCTCATGAGATTTCAGGGCCTTTAACCTACATCTTTAATCTAATCTTTTCCACTGGTGAGATTCCGCCGGAATTTAAGACGGCAAGGGTTGTTCCGATTCATAAAAAGGGTTCATATACTGACGTTGCATTACATTTTAGAAGATAGTAGTATAGGCAGCGGTTGGGAGTCAAGCGTCTCCCAGAGCTTTCCGCCACCACCGGGATTCGGGTCTGATGATCGGCTCCCCACTTCCCTGTTGTAGTGGTTAGATTCCTAGTCGAATTCGGTCAGTATTTAATGTTTTTTAGGATTTTCTGCATTCTAGGATTTCCCTTTAAGGCTTATTATTAATTTATTTGTTAATTAACGTTATCTTGCATGATAGTTGGTTGATTTTCACAAGATCCTTTATAAAACTTTAACATTTAAGTTCCCTTGAGGCTTATTATTATTGATTTATTTTATCATTATCTTTTATGGTAGTTGGTTGACTTCCTTTATAAAAGTTTAGTATTTAGAGTAATTAAATTTTTTAACTGTTTTTTCACGAAATCCTTTGAAACGTCTCCAGCTGGTTTAGCAACAAACGTCGCTAGATCAATGGCGTGAGGAAAAACAAAATCTACTTTCTGAAATCTTTGATAAGTCATGACCATATGTTGCGCAACAATGTTTGCTTCGTTTATTTGTGGCGTGCCTATCATGTCGGCCCATTGTTCGTCCTTTCTTAGCTGCCTCCATGCATTATCACTTTGTTTCAACAATTGAAAATTAAATTTCGTTGCTTTGGATAAAACTTTTAGAAGCTCGTACTCAAAGTCACCGATTTCTTCATATATGCCGGCTGTTGTTTCTTTTAAGCGGAAAAACTGCATCGTGTTCACTGCAACAATTCTCAAGTCATTTACGATTCTCAGAAATAAAAAATAATTCTATAGTTTTATTAAGTTTTACGCTGATTTTAAATCGTAAGCATGAAATTTCCCCAGTTCATTTGATGCATATAATACAATTCTTTTCGAGCATTTGACATTAGCCATATATCTCAGCAAATCTTTTTTATTCTCCATTGTGAATTGAAACACATTCTTCCGTTATGACCGAAATCCGGAAATTTTAATGAGTCTGACAATAGATGATATTCAGAGCAACAATGTACCTTTAACGACATTGCCGAGACCTTGTGCGTGGAACAGACAAACGTTCCAACTTCAAAAATATTTGCTAACGCAACCTAAATAGTCCGAGTTCACGCTAGACTATAAAATAGATGGTAGTTTCGTACAAAATATTTATTTTTGCATATTTTACTAGCTTAATCAGCATTTCCGATGCATTGCGTGATCAAAATAGAAGGAATCCAATTATATTGTGTCGTCGTATTAGGTTTCAAAGCATGGTAATATAAAGGGACAAGCTTCATTTCAATAAGTGTTTTTTTTTCCAATTCTCGGAGGAAAATATTTACCTCTTTCTAATTGAATTTCATGAAGACGTTGGTAGAATATCAAGCCAGTTGCCATTGCAAAAGAAAATAAAAAAAATTTCGAAGTAATATCAACTTTTCAATTCTTTTCTTCCATTTTAAAATTAAAGCTATTTAAGCAATTTACGTTCGTAGGTTTGAAACCAGATTCATAATATAGAGTAAGTTATGAAGATAATATAGAGTAAGTTATGAAGATTCAAGCGGAAAACTGTATGGAATATACTCGTATAATTATGATGCAAAAGAAGCTTAAATTCGTGGAGTGTACATGCATTGATTTATTAAATAATTTTACAATAGTAAGGAATATAATAAAAGAGAAATAATGTTCAGTAATCAGTAATCAGTTCAGTAATCAGTAATTCAGTAATCAGTTCAGCTAACAAATAGAGTCATAACGCCTAACAATTTATCCAGAAATTTGGGTTTTTAAAAATTAGAAATCGACAAAAGTGCTACATTTAAATATTACGTAGGGCTTTTTTATCTAGTAGAAACCATAAAAGTAAAATTGCTTAGATACTAATCCACATTAAACTGGCTTTTGGCGTTACATATTTCCCCCAATTTAATCTTTGGTGCGGCTTCCAGGTGAAAAAAGTAAAAACAACATTACAATTTTAAAAATTTCTATAGAACTTGACATTGAATTACTGTTTTCAAATTTAAGACATTCAGGAACTTACTTTAAAGATACTCACATATTATCAGTCCTATATTCAGAAAATTATATTTAATTTTTGTTATTTCTTTAAAAAACTGCTGTATCGTAACATCACATGTCGTCTGCGGCTATGTACTTTCTAAAGTATACAATTCAAAATTAACAAGATTTGTGCAAATAACATGACAAACAAAGCTAGTTTAAATCATAAAATTCTGAGTTTTCTTCACACATTAATTTAAGCACAATTTCTTTGTTATAAATGTGAATTAAATTAACAACATACGTTTAAAATCATGCTTGAATAGAGTACGAAAACCTATATCAAATACAATGGTATATTGCTTAGGTTTAAAAAGTGAGACCACAGCCAGCCTCTAAAATGTAACATAAATAAATTAATGTTACATCCTTATAACAACTTTGGCAACATTTCTAATAATTTGCGTGATCAAAACACTAAAGCAATCCAGTTTTAAGACGAGTCATGCTTCGAAAGCTTAAACATATACAACAAACTTTATTCGAAAGTATATTTTAACAATTCGGGTAGTGTCCTTATAAACAATTTATAGGGAAAAAATATGATCCGAATTGAACTTTTCTCTGACTGACCATTACGTGTGAAACCCGGATAGTGCCAAGAATATTGGAGAGGAAAATATAAATATTTTTATAATATCCTAATAATTTTGTCAATAATATTCCCGCATGTGAATATTTTCGTCCCGCAAATGGAAAATATTCGTTCTTAAAGCCGCCTTTTTACAATTTGCTAATTAATATGTAGGGACTCATTAATCAACGATAATTGATACAGGAACCCACATTTCCAAAAGGTTTAATCATGATTTAATGTTCACAATTTTGTTTCCCCGCACATACGCTTTTCCCATTCAGGATCCAGATGGACCGACTCATCAGCGGGTCGCACTGTTCCCGGCGACGGAAAAGACATTGGCTGCAGCCGACGATTGAGTTTAGTGCACAACACGGTACGGCGCAAAGATAACTTAATCGTATTTTGTCAAACTCCTTGACAGGCATTTCCTGTTTATAAATACCCCTGCTGGACATGGTGATTACGGCCCTCCGAGTGTGATGTCACGAACCCGTGACTAGAATAACAAATTGTCGATTAGTATTAATGGGATAACCAATGAACATTTGTGTACGAAAAGGGTGAACAGCCAATAAGAGCATTGCTAGTGTAGAGACGATGAGGTGAACACCAAGGAAAGACACTCTTTCGGTAGGACCCCTAGCAAGATGGTCAAGCTGCCCATGATTTACATTCATAATGTCTTATAATAATAATAATGTCAATTCTTAATCTTAACAATTTAACTCATTTTGCTATATGATTGTGAATAAATTGTTTAACTCAGGGACATGCTGTTTACATGGTTTTTCTGTATTTTAACTCAATTGAGATGGGATTGAGGTTCCAGGGTAACAATCAACGTGAGTTGACGCACGAGCTAAAAGCCTTCTGATACAACTTATAAGATATCGGTGATACTATAAGTATAATATCATTTAATCAAGTACAGTCTCTAGGCGAATTGTGCTCCAAATTCTGGGCCGCGTAGATATAATATAAAAAACATGAGTAGCTATTAGACTTTAAATTCCACACATACTGTAAAAATAAAGTCTTGAACATACAAATCAAGCGAGACGGAAACTGGGGTTTAAGCTCTTCATAGGAGCGGCGACCTCTAGTAGGCATAGTAATTATATAGCGACTAGTTATATAATGAATACAGTCAAGCTAGTATATAACGTACATCAAGGTACTGGACGAATTTCTCCTTTATAAACGATATTCGTTATAGTATACTATATCATCATCATCATCATATTCAACCATTATCTATCCACTGCTGGATGAAGGTCTCTCCAAATGCTTTCCACACAAGTCTATCCTGGGCCATTCGTTTCCACGTCACCCCAACCTGTTTTCTTATTTCATCCACCCATCTAGTTTGAGGACGTTTTCTAGGTCTTCGGTGGTCTCTTGGAATCCAGTTCAGAATTTCTGTTGTCCATCGTTGATCAGTTCTTCTTGCAATATGCCCAGCCCATCGCCATTTCAGTCCTTTTACTTTAACAATGATGTCCTCTACTCTAGTTTGCTCTCTCACCCAAGTGTTTCTTTTTCGATCTCTCCTAGTTATTCCAAGCATGCACCTCTCCATGCTCCTTTGCGTTGTCTGTAACTTTCGTATTGCTCCAACTGTTAGACTCCATGTCTCTGATCCATAAGAGAGGACTGGCAATACACACTGGTTGAAGACCTTTCTTTTTAGACACAAAGGCAATTTCCCCTTCAGGATAAAACTGTTTCTTCCAAATGCACTCCAGCCAAGTTTAATACGTCTGTTGAGTTCTTTCATAATGTTGCCATCCATTGAAATCAGCTGGCCAAGGTAAATATATGAATCAGCAATTTCTAGCTCAGTGTTGTCAACTTGTATTTTTGTTTCCTCTACGAAATTATTGAACATGATCTTAGTATACTATATAGCATACATTAAATTAATCCAACCGGAATCATTTGTCATAGCCGGAAATTCATGTTCGTTATAACAGGGAATACGTTATTTTTTTGCTACTGTTTGTCTTCATGTAATTTATGGGGAAGAGGAATTGAAAATTTTGTATACCTCCACTAATTGATTTACTGTAAAATTTGTTATGGAATTTATTTTTTGATGATCAATGTATTAGTCAACATAGATATTTAGTATTATTAAATATATTAATAAAATACATCAAAGCATTAATGGACTCTAAGCTCCACTCCTTCGTAAATTTCTGAGCCCGTCCTGTAGAATTGCAGCTACACCAAAATAATGCCCGGCCAGTATGGTACAACAATAGATTATAATATGAAGACTCAATTGCAATACAATATACAAGACAACATAGTATAATGTAACATTCACTGCAATTGAGTAGTGTCGTGAAATATAACAATGAAACATTTCCTTCGTCCCTCTGAAAACCTGCATGCTACTTACGCAACTGTCATGGAAATGATGAAAGCAGGGATAGAAACTACGCCTGATACTGACTACTGAATTGACTGGCAATCCATTTGCTGTTCTGGCCGGTAATTTCTCCTCGTTAATTTTTCCTCTAAGTAGAAACTGCTATATTTTAAACATCGGAAAACGGAGTTACAAAAGCCAGAGTTTATTATTCAAATTGTATAATTTATCACAATGTTTGCGTTCAAATAGCAATGTGTTCGTCGGCGAACCACGCTGAATAAGCCCAGTGACAGTCTTGCATATTAAGCGGACCCAGGAGAATTTGGCGGAGTCCTGGAAACTTCCGGCTTCATTTATAAAAATTAGTAAGTAGGTATATAATGCTTCCTCGTTCCCATATCAAGAGAAAACAGCCATTTTGCAAACAGCGGTAAGTCGCCAAAGGCCGTTGGACACCATTGCGAATAAATTGGGAGCATCTTTTATTTCAATTCTGCAGATGAAGAGGCTTCACGAAAGGGGGAATGGAATCTTCGACATTATTATTTAGAGCTAAAAACTTTAGAAGTAAATGATCGGCTTTGCTTCGGAATGACTTGAACATTGATGGACAAATTAAAATCACGACAGCTCGGGGGATTTTTAATACATTCCAGGGCATAGATTTGACCACTTTCTTCAGTTCATTTCAAGTAAAAGAAAAAGTGCAGAAAAAGGTAAATTACAAGAAATGGTTCGAATTGAAGGCATGGTAAAAATTCACCCAACCTATACATGACTGAATACAGGGTTCCTAGGAGAGTCGGAATGCGACAATAACTTTTGAACCAAGACAGATATTGCAACAGAAGTTTGGTATTGGTATAGTAAAATCCCCATGCGTTATCAGATAAGATAAACAGCAACTCCCCTGGTGATGATTTGTGGGAAGTTAAAAATTGTATTTCGAAAAATATTGAAGATAGGGAAATGCTTTCAATTAGAAAGTTGTAGAGAGTCTTTTAATTAGTAAGAAAAGGTATAAGGCTTGCATACAATATGTACACCTACTGTCACAAAGTGAGGTGTTCCGGATGTTTCAATGCATCACTTTTAGCTAATGCTTTATAGCGTTTTAGAGGTCGAATTGAAGTTCTTAAAGGAAAAAACCATGGTCTTTCTCAATGTTACGTCTCACAATGAATCTTTTACTTGAATTTACAGAACAGGAACTATTTATTTGGCAGATTCACATTACGAATGAATTGTCCCAGCCGTTAAAGCAAATATCCGAGTTTCGCAAATTAAGGTAAATGTTGTATATAAACAAAATGTCATTGCAAGCTATGTATATGATGGTTCAAAAATCATGCCTCATAGGCAATTTCTATCCATGAAACAAAAATCTCGACACGCTTAAATCAAAGAGGCAAAATTTCCTTATATTTTTTTGTTTACGTAAAAGCACCTTCTTGGCTTAAATTATACAAGCAATCATGACCGCAGATTGCCATTTCAGTAGGAATGGCGCCTATTTCCTCAGAAGTATTGCCGGTCTTAGGGTAACTTTGCCCTTCAAATCTAAACTATGTTTGGAATTCCTCAGCTAAACGAAAAGGCCGAGAAAAATGTAACTACTTCAAAAACACTTTAAACACACCATTATAATGCACGCTTATAAAAGGAAAACAACCTAGTGATTCCTATTGCACATTGTTGGGAATCAAATTATTTGAAGTAATAGTATTTTTATTTTTTTAATTTAATTTATTTATTTGACATTTAAATGAAAAACGAGCAAACTGGAGGCTCTAGGCGAATGACCTGTGCCCCGTTCCAGGCACATGGGGAAGTCTGGGAGCTTCCGAACCCAAGACCTCCCACTAGCTATCAAATATTCTCTCTAAGCCTCATCACATTTTTGTCTTTAAAACTACTTCAGTGCTTCCCCCCTCCTCTTCATGAAAATGGACCCACCATCACCTTTTAAATAAAAAACAGTGATATGCTTACCGAAGTAAAAGAAAATAAAGTTATTAAGCATTACTTCTATATTGTCAATAAATAATATTACATTATATTTATTTATATTTATATATATTTTATAATTTATGACATATTTTCATAATTTATTTATATTATTTACATACATACATTGATATAAAATATTTTATGAAGCGAATTGAACAAGTATAATACATAGCTTATGTTTTCTTTTTATTAGACTTCAACTTAGAGAACATAGAAACAAGCTCGTTTAGATCAATATGTTTTGCTACTTTTTGCTGTATCGATAGAGTTAACAGTCCCACAAATCTATCTTTGTTCATTGCAGAACGTATGTCTTTTGTTTATTAACTTTAAATTTAGAAACGACTGCTCTCACTAAAACGAAAGTTTTTGAATTAAAAAGTTTAATATAAACTCTACAACACTGCTAGTAAACTTTATATTCTTTTGGAGGGAGAATATTTACTGATATGTCACAACAAAAATTTACCGTTATTGAAGATCAATTTTTCAAATTTCCATACAGAAAACTACATTTATATATTACGTAAGTTAGTAAAATGCTGATATAAGAATGCAAGATGGAAGGAATGCTCTGAATTCCAGGAAGAACATTTAGAAATGAAATTTTGTATGCAGTGAGATGTATAATACAGAAATATTTCTAACTTGGCACCACATTGATGCTCAGCTGACCAAGAAACGTTAGCATCAAACTATAATTTGGGAGTGCAAAACTAGAGGCAGAATACACCTCTAACTTTATCGGTGAAGGTTTTGTTTTTCTTTTCTAGTTTCGTCTATAATGCTCAAAATAACCATTGCTGACACCAGGGACACCGATAATTAATTTAATTTTATTTATTTTTGACGTCGAGTTTATTTCAATTATTGTATGATATTAAGCACCTTAAAATATGCCGCCATAGGGGGCCACCTGGTTCTTCTTAGGGTCGATCCAGGCCCGTTAACGTCGACACATTATGTTATAAAACAAAACAAACATGTACACCAAAATTGAAATACCTGCCTCCATTTTTCATCTGTGTTACATCCAAATTATAATATAATCGAATCAATAAATAACAATGAAATATGGATTATACTTAATAACTACACCCTTATGTTAAGTGAAGGCAGAATGCTGCCTTCATTTGACAAAGGGAGCAGTTGGCTCCCGAAACGTCGTGTTTTGAAACTTACATCGATGTTGAAATAACTGCTCTTATAGAAATCATTAGTTCTGTTGATTACTTTGCAAGACCTTGGTAGTAGTTCATAAAAACGTACAATCCGTAAATACGAGAATTTATTATATGCTAATATACTCGGTTAATATATCCATAATTTGGACTTGACTTATTTCAAACAACCACAATACAATAAACGTCATCGCGTAGAGGGATCTTTTCTTCCTACTTTCGACATTATAGAACTGCAGTTAAAAAAATTAGAATAAAGTAGAAAATCAGTTCGTTCAATACCCTTAAACGGTTGATTTACTGAATGTAGTAAAGAGAGAAATAGAAGAATCTCAAAGCATGTTCGGCATACTTAAAATATAATGTATTCTTTTTTCTGGACCAACACTTAATATTTTATAAAATAATTGAAATATTTACAAAATTAGAAAAGTCAAAAGAGGGCCCAAGATATTAAAATATATCAAAATTTTCTGATTAATTTTGAGTCGGGCATAATATGCGTTTCAGCCGCTGTTGGGCTAATTCATATACGAGGAAACGTTTTCATGTAAATTTCAGATAATTATTTGCAAACATGAATTGAGGGGAAAAATCATCTCGATATCTAAGAAGTTTCATAAGATACAAACCAAATTCATCCAATTTATGCATGTACTGCCAATACGTGCTGCGGTAAATGCGAGGTGTAAATGTAACATAGTTTAACATTTGGCACAATCTATAAATGGAGACTGTCGTGTGAGCGGTTTCTCGCAAAGTGGAGTGACGTAAAACGAGGCTCTTAAAACGTCGTAAAGTGATAGTAAGAAAGGGAGGTTTTACTGCGCTTTTGTACACTTCACTAATTATTGTATGCATTTATACAAATAGAATATAATTTTCGAAGTCTCATTAGAGCAATTACTGAAATACCATGAATATACACTTTCCAGAAAAGAAAACTAATATAAACTACAGGTGACGCTAGCTTTATACAAACAGCAAACGAATTAACTGATGTAAAAGGTAGCTTAAGTAAAAGGCAAGTAAGGAGCGATTTATACACAAAACAGAAGCCTCATAAAACTTACATAATCACCATCACTAAGAAACCGAGGAAGGGATGAATTTATGTGCGAAAAAAAGCTATTTCCCTATAAATGGGAGGTCATTTGATTTGGAAGTTTATTTAATGTTGGAACAAACATAGTTAGTTTGAATTGTTCGACAAAAAGTCCGCTTAGAAGGTGCGTTCGTGGAAAATATAACTTTGGGGTTTTGAAAATTTCAGACATCACCACATAGTAGTCAGAGACATCTGATAATATTTTTAGAAATGCGTTTTAAAGTAATCTGCCACTAATACGTCCTTTAAACGAGAATATTTAAAATGCAACCGACATATTTGGAAACAAAATAAAGCTAATATATATACTAATGGAAGTTCTCTTAATGCATCTTCATTTCCAAAATGAATGGGAATTTTCGTGGAACTGCGGCTGGGTTTCTGTTTTCTAGCAAATTATTTTATTAAGAGTAATTATTAAGGTATCGTGGGGATTCAACTTGTTCTAATTCAACGTAGTTGCAAATGCGTTAAAAACTCCGTTTCAACTATTCTTTGCCCTAATATATTTACAGTCAGTACGAGCGATCAGGATTCATTGCTCCGAATTTAATCGGGTGAGTAATGAGTATTTTGCATTAACGTCTAATAAACGGTGATTTAAAATCAGGGAAACTACACCATTCGTTATGGCAACTGACAATGCCGTTCTTGAAAAATAAGATTTTCCATACTTATTCCTATAAAACGCAATGCTGGAAATAGTGTAGCTTATAACAGCAAAAATCAGAGGCAGCAGAAACACAAACATCTGTGCGAAAGTGATAGAACCTTCTTCGACAGAATTTATCTTTCAAACATTATGAGTTGTTAGGTGTGTACAAAAGTTCTAGCCATTTTTTCCCCTAGTGATAAACATAAATGCATGCACTCGTCTTTCCATTGTTGTTCTGTGTACGGATAGTGTTTCCTCAAATTCCTCAGCAGTTGGATGTGGGGCAATCGATATGGCTTGGAAGACCTGTAGCTAGGATGAAGGGGCAAGTCAAAGCGTATGTAGGGCACAGGGCATCCGAGGATGGTAAAAAAAAAAGTTTTCCTCGCCCATTCTTGGCGGAAACAGGCTTTGGGACGGGCAGAGCGCCATGTTCCCAAGCCTCTTTTTACATCACTTCTTAATGTGCCATGTCTAGAAACTTCCTGACAATGTGACACGTGTTTAGGATTGTGGCTTTTTGTATTTCAATGTAGGTGTTTGGGTCAATGTTGAGTATCTCCAAATTCGTCGCAAGCGTTTTTGGTACTATCCCTGTTGCTGAGATGACTAACGGGATGATGAGGATCTTTTCCATACCCCATATATCTCGTACTTCATGTCTGAGATCTTGGTACTTGGTGATTTTCGTTGTGTAGGTTGTCTGTATGTTATTGGTGTTGGGTACTGCTATGTCGATTAAGTACGTGGTCTTATTCGATTTATCGACGAGGGTTATGTCAGGACGGTTATGTGGGACTGTCTTGTCTGTTATGATTGCTCTATCCCAGTAAAGCTTGTGTGTTTCGTTCTCATGCACGGTCTCTGGCTCATATTTGTAGTACGGGCATTTTTCTGTCAGAAAGCCAGCATTCGCTGCCAATTTCTGGTGGACTATTTTCGCTACTTGATCGTGTCTATGTTTGTAGTCTGACTGCGCAAGGATCTTGCATCCTGCCATCACGTGTTGGATTGTCTCTGATGCCGCATGACAGTGTCTGCATTTGTCGCTTTCTATATCTTTTCTCTGGATGAATTTCTGATTGTTCCTTGTTGCGATCACTTGGTCTTGGATGGCTAGCATGAATCCTTCTGTCTCTGGCTGGAGAGTGCCTTTGGCCAGCCAAGAATTTGATGCCTTTTTGTCAACGTGTGGTTGTTGCAGGTCATTGTAGTGCCTGCCATGTAATGGTTTTCCGGCCCAAGTTCTCAGTTTCTGTTCGTTGGCTGTTTCGAGGACACGCTCTTCGGTACTACACAGGTTTAGTGGCGTGTAATTTGCATCTGCTTGTGTTATGGCTTGGATGAGTGGCGATCGGGGACTCTTCAACTGGAAGTATTGCCTCATGCTCTGGATCTGCTTGTCATGTAAGTCTTTGAGGTCCGCTTGTCCGCGTCCTCCTTCTTCCCGGGGTAGTGTTTGCCGTTCAATTGCCGTTGCAGGGTGTAGTTGTCCGGCTCTTCTCTGGATGGTTCTCATTTTCCGCTGGAGTTGTTCTAATTCAGTGTTGGACCATTTGATGATCCCGAAGGAGTAGGTGAGCACTGGTACCGCATATGCGTTAATTGCTTGCGTGGTGTTCTTCCCGCTCAGTTTCGTCTTCACAATGCTTCTAAGTCTTTCTTGGAATGCTTGCGTGAGCTGGACCTTGACTTTCTTGTGCTCCTGCTGCCGTTTTTGCATTATCCCTAGGTATTTGTAGGTTTCGCCCTCGTCCAAGGTCTTCAGTAGTCTCCCGTCTTCGAGTTCGATGCCTGGTAAATCTTCTTTGCTATTCTTCTGTATTTTGCACTTATCGAGGCCGAATTCCATTCCTATGTCCTTGGAGAATGTCTTTGTTATACTGATGACTTGATGGAGTTGGGTGATTGTTGGCGCGTATAGCTTGATGTCATCTACGTACATGAGGTGGGAGATTTTGTGTAGGTTTCTCCTTTCTTCAGCATGTATCCGTATTTACTTGCGTTCAGCATCCTTGACAAGGGGTTCAACGCCAAGCAGAACCACTGGGGGCTTAGTGCGTCTCCTTGAAAGATTCCGCGCCGGATGGGGATCTCGGCCGATTCCATTTTACTGTCTGGCGTGTTTAGCTGTAACCTGGTTCTCCATTGTTTCATGCTGCTCTGTAAGAATCGGATGATTGAGGATGCACTTTGTAAATGCTGAGTATTTCAAGGAGCCACGAGTGTGGGACAGAG
>QLNU02013756.1:0-11810 GCA_006491805.2 Dysdera silvatica
CTTCAGCTTTAAAGGTGATTTTTCAGCAAATAAGTTGGAATAAAAAGGGAATAAAAATAAATGGTGAATATTTAAATCATTTGCGGTTTGCTGATGACATTGTTATTTTTTCAACGAACCCATCAGAACTCCAAGACATGGTACAGGAGCTCTCAACTAGAAGTAAAGAAGTTGGACTCAAGATGAACCTACAAAAAACTAAGATCATGTTCAATAATTTCGTAGAGGAAACAAAAATACAAGTTGACAACACTGAGCTAGAAATTGCTGATTCATATATTTACCTTGGCCAGCTGATTTCAATGGATGGCAACATTATGAAAGAACTCAACAGACGTATTAAACTTGGCTGGAGTGCATTTGGAAGAAACAGTTTTATCCTGAAGGGGAAATTGCCTTTGTGTCTAAAAAGAAAGGTCTTCAACCAGTGTGTATTGCCAGTCCTCTCTTATGGATCAGAGACATGGAGTCTAACTGTTGGAGCAATACGAAAGTTACAGACAACACAAAGGAGCATGGAGAGGTGCATGCTTGGAATAACTAGGAGAGATCGAAAAAGAAACACTTGGGTGAGAGAGCAAACTAGAGTAGAGGACATCATTGTTAAAGTAAAAGGGCTGAAATGGCGATGGGCTGGGCATATTGCAAGAAGAACTGATCAACGATGGACAACAGAAATTCTGAACTGGATTCCAAGAGACCACCGAAGACCTAGAAAACGTCCTCAAACTAGATGGGTGGATGAAATAAGAAAACAGGTTGGGGTGACGTGGAAGCGAATTGCTCAGGATAGACTTGTGTGGAAAGCATTTGGAGAGACCTTCATCCAGCAGTGGATAGATAATGGTTGAATATGATGATGATATATATATATTAGGGCTCAACGAAGTTCAGTCACCATTGGTCACTAGACTTTTTGCTGTTTGGCGAATAGGAAATCATCTTTTTCTATTAAGTTCCGAAGTTTTCTTTTTGTGCCTGTCGAGTAAGGTTTGCCACAATTTTTCGTATCCTGTGTATAAAAGAATAATAACGCATATTTCATAATGTAATTTAAATGTAATCTCATAATGATATAATTCATAATACAGTAAAACCTCTCTTGAAGACCACCTCTATTCAGACCACCTCCCTTAACGACCACTTTTTCTGGAAAAGGATTTCGTACCCACTCCCTAGACTCAGTGCAAATGCAGTCTATCAGAGAAGTGGTCTCTGAATGGAGGTAAATTTACCTCCATTCAGAGACCACCTCTCTGATAGACTGCATTTTCACGGACCCGACGGCAGTCGCCTTAGTGAGGTTTTGCTGTATTGACATGCTTAATACAGACTAATTATCCACCATAACGATATTATTCATAATGACATAACCAATAATGAACTTGACTTGGTTCATACGAACTGGTTAAAAAATTTTGTCAGCCTGGCACTGCATATAATTCATAATTTCATAAATGTAATTGTTTTATGTAATTGAACTTTATTTTACATAGGTTTTACTTAGCCAAGTTCATAGGTTACGAGCTTTAGAATTGCTCGGTAGGTTTCTCGATCTGGGCCCATGGGCAGTAAATTTAGTAAGTTATTTTCTATTTGATTTGCATGTTAAAAAAAAAAAAAAAAAGGGTTATTTCATTACTATAAAATCGATTCATTAATTCCAGGCTCTTTCCGTTGGGATATTTCCATATGTACTTAAATTACTGCAAAGTTCAGCCCGAGAACTTAGACCCCTTCTTGTGTTCATCTGGGCCAAAGTTCTGGCTGTGGATATGGTAACAGTTATTATGTTATATCTGTAGTTAGCTCTTAATTCACGTTAATTCGAAAGAGCGTCTGGAAAGTTGATGAAAGCTTGGCAAGGAACATGCTAATTAAGATATTTCATCAACTTTTCAAAGCATTTTACCTGAACTCTGTTTTTCTGTTTTAATGATCCTCACAGGCACAAATGAACAGAAATTAAACAAGAAACTTTCTCATGGTCCCTGGGGCACAGGATGAACTCTTTAGAGCAGTGTTTCTCAAACTGCGATCGCTCATGGACCACTCTAAGAATTCCTTCATTTATCGCGGAACACCGGTGGTTCTTCCCCCCCCACCATTAAAAAAATATATTGCCTGAAAATAAGGTTGCCAACTATAGCTAATAATATTAAGCCCTACTTCCACCTCTCCCAAGCAAAGACATACCCAAAGTACTGTTCATTCACGAAAAGAAATCTGATGGAACAGTTAGAAATAATGGGAGGTGATGTCGCAAATAGGCTATCCATTACAGCAGAGGAGAATTTCAATTTCAGAACTTGATTTTGGCACCGACAAACGTTCAACAGAAACAAGTTCTGAAATTGGAGTCCTCACCTGCTGCAATGAACTAGTTCGTTTGTAATGTCACCTCCCGTTGTTTTTGTTTCATCTGATTTCTTTTTGTGAATGAACAGTAATGCTTGATTTATGTGATTTATTAATAGGCTTATTATATATATATATGTATATATATATATATAAATAGGAAATAGTAGATAATGTAAGCATAAATATAAATCAAAATGTATAAAATCAAGCGAGTAAATGAAGGTTATTAATAGGTGTAAATGTATGTACATCATACCACAATTACAAAATATACATTCATGTATAGTGAAAGTATAAATGAATAGATAAGTTTACGATTAATAATAACGGGCTAGTGACGAGAGTGAAGATTTAAATTATATGATAATCTATTGAATCTAGGCATGCATGTACAATCTTTTTCAAGGGAACAGTTATACATGCATGCCAGACACAATATATAAGATCTGCAAAATAATGTTTCTGAAACGCCAATAAACCGTTCGACGAAACCCCCGAAAACCACTGTCAAACAGCATGCGTGTATAACTGTTCCCTTGAAAAAGATTGTACATGCATGCATAGATACAATATATTGTAATATAATTTCAATCTTCACTCTCTTCACTAGCCCGTCATTATTAATCGTAAACTTGTCTATTCATTTATACTTTAACTACACATGAATGTATATTTTGTAACTGTGGTATGATGTACATACATTTACACCTATTAATAATTTTCATTTACTTGCTTGATTTTCTATATTTTGATTTATATTTACATTATCTACTATTTCGTATTTATATATTTTTATCCTATTGATTGCTGCTGCTTCATGCGCGCTCTTCATTGATAAACTTGTTTGTATTTTTTATTTTATTGCTTACTACGGCCTTTATTTACCTTCATTTCTCACCAATCTATTTGTTTGATCTTCTACATTTTCATCCATACTTACATCATCTACCATTTTCCATTTATATTACCATATATATATATATATATGGCCTGCAAAAGGGTTGCTGGTATCTAACTGGAAGGAGACCCACACGCTGAACGCATGTGACGATGTGTGGAACCGGTCAGGCCAGTAACCTAGTGTCCTACCCCGCCTTCAAGTGGTGCAGGCTGAGCTTTCTATTTATGTGGCAAATTAATATTTGCTGCACGGATAGAAAGGCGGAAGGGGAGGGCTAATTCACCAACCCGTCTAGCCAGCGTGGTGAAATTATGGCTAATTCCTCCATTATGTTGACACACCAGAAACCATGGCCCCTAGTCTCCAGGTGCTGGAGTGCTCCTGATCAAGGTAGCGGTCAGCGTGGCATGAAAGCAGGGGGTGCTAAGAATCACTGGAATGGCCCAGGCTGCCGTTTGTTATTGACCTTGGCAACGTATAATGGACGATCCCTTGCTTCTGAAGCAAAACTTCAGGAATTGGAAGAGGAACTAGACAAGATCAAATGGGACATTGTAGGACTCAGTGAAGTTAGAAGAAAAGGTGAAGAGTTGGTGGAACTGAAAAGCGGACATTTGTTTTATTATAGAGGAACGGAAACTGGAAGAACAAGTGGTGTTGGCTTCTTAATCAACAAAAGAATTAAAGACTGTCTTCTGGAAGTTGAAAGTACATCAGATCGAGCAGCGAGGCTTGTTGTTCAACTAACCCAGCGATACCAACTTCAAATAGTACAGGTATATGCACCAACATCAAGCCATACCGACGAAGAGGTTGAAGAATTTTATGAAGAAATCAAAGAGTTACACACCAAAGGGAAACAACATATCAAGCTCATCATGGGGGATTTCAATGCAAGAATTGGACAACAGGAACAAGGAGAGACATCGGTTGGTAAATACGGATATGGGGAAAGGAATGAACGTGGCGATCAACTCATCGAATTTGCAGAAGCTGAAAACCTTAGCATCATGAATTCATTTTTTAAGAAGAAACCGCAAAGAAAATGGACATGGAAACACCCCAATGGAGGAACCAGCGAAATTGACTATATCCTGGCAAACAAGAAATCAATTATTGAAGATTGCAGCGTACTGAACAGATTTAATACTGGAAGTGATCATCGAATGGTGAGATGTAAAGTGCACTTAAATACTAAATTAGAACGACAGAAGCTCATTAGGAAACAAGTAAGTAAGAGGGTGGATCTAATGAAACTGAAAGTAAATACCGAGGCATTCAAGTTGGAATTAAAAAATCGCTTTTCTGCACTGGAAGGACTTATTGATGAAAGTGATATCTCAGAAGCAAATGAAAACATTGTTAAGACAATAGTTGAAACTGCTGGGGAAATTGGTGGTGTAACCTGTAAAAAGCACAATAGCAAATTATCTGAGAAGACGAAACAGCTCATGAAAAGGCGAAGACTTATGAAGGTGGACAATCAAAATACCAGTTCCAGGATTGAGTACATAGAACTTTGTAAAACTCTGCGCAAAAGCATGAAAGAAGATATAAGAAAATTCAATTGTGAGTTAGTAAGGAAGGCCATTGAAAGCAACAAGAGCCTTAGGGTTGTTAAAGGAAGTTTATCTGTTGGGAAGAAACACATCATTGCATTAAAAGGAGAGGATGGCACCGTAACAAGAAATAGGGAAGAAATACTTAGAAGAGTTGAAGAATTCTACAAAAATCTATACGAAAGTAACAGTGGATTAAACGAAGACGCCGAAATAGTCGAAGGAACAGCTCCTAAAATCTTAAAAGAAGAAGTTTCATTTGCAATAAAAAATATGAAGAAAGGAAGAGCCCCTGGTGATGATGGTATTACATTAGATATCCTAAAAGAAGCTGGAGAATATGTAGAAGACATACTTGCAAAATTCTTTACCAAATGTCTTAACAGCGGTAACATACCAAACCAATGGGATTCTGCAACAGTAATTCTTTTGCATAAAAAAGGTGATAAAGAGGATTTGAAAAATTACCGACCAATTAGCTTGTTACCTGCTATTTATAAAATCTTCACAAAAGTGCTAACACATCGCCTGCAGAAAAAATTAGATGCAGCTCAACCAAGAGAACAAGCTGGATTTCGAAGTGGATTCAGTACAGTGGACCATATTCAAGTATTAAGAGAATTAATTGAAAGAACACATGAATATGAACTTCCATTGTGTGTTGCATTTATTGACTATGAGAAGGCCTTTGACTCTATTAAAACATCAGCAGTCATCAACTCTTTAAGATCAGCAGACATCGAGGATGTGTACATTGACATGGTGAAACGTGTGTATAAAAATGCAAGTGCAAAATTTCGGTTACATAAAGATACCAAAACTATCAAAATTGGTAAAGGTGTGAGGCAGGGAGATACCATTTCTCCAAAACTTTTTACTTCAGCTTTACAGATGATTTTTCAGCAGATAAATTGGAATAACAAGGGAATAAAAATAAATGGTGAATATTTAAATCATCTGCGGTTTGCTGATGACATTGTTATTTTTTCAACGGACCCATTAGAACTCCAAGACATGGTACAAGAGCTCTCAACTAGAAGTGAAGAAGTTGGACTCAAGATGAACCTACAAAAAACTAAGATCATGTTCAATAATTTTGTAGAGGAAACAAAAATACAAGTTGACAACACTGAGCTAGAAATTGCTGATTCATATATTTACCTTGGCCAGCTGATTTCAATGGATGGCAACATTATGAAAGAACTCAACAGACGTATTAAACTTGGCTGGAGTGCATTTGGAAGAAACAGTTTTATCCTGAAGGGGAAATTGCCTTTGTGTCTAAAAAGAAAGGTCTTCAACCAGTGTGTATTGCCAGTCCTCTCTTATGGATCAGAGACATGGAGTCTAACAGTTGGAGCAATACGAAAGTTACAGACAACGCAAAGGAGCATGGAGAGGTGCATGCTTGGAATAACTAGGAGAGATCGAAAAAGAAACACTTGGGTGAGAGAGCAAACTAGAGTAGAGGACATCATTGTTAAAGTAAAAGGGCTGAAATGGCGATGGGCTGGGCATATTGCAAGAAGAACTGATCAACGATGGACAACAGAAATTCTGAACTGGATTCCAAGAGACCACCGAAGACCTAGAAAACGTCCTCAAACTAGATGGGTGGATGAAATAAGAAAACAGGTTGGGGTGACGTGGAAGCGAATTGCTCAGGATAGACTTGTGTGGAAAGCATTTGGAGAGACCTTCATCCAGCAGTGGATAGATAATGGTTGAATATGATGATGATATTAATAACTACTGCTCAATGTCAAACATGATTTTGATTATGGTATTTACTGCATCAACTAGATTCAAGAATCGCTAGCGATAATAGTTAAAACGAGCTTCTGATAAATGAAATTCAATAAGCTATTTACCCCGATTGTGACAAGCCATCCACTGTACTTCGTCCATGTCTGTGACTTCTCTTCCGATGAGATACGTGAAGACGCGAACCTGAAAGAGGGCACCCAAATAAAATTCACTCCTCGCGTCAATTTCATTTCAGCAATCATTATCAATTCACCTGGTCATTACTTACGGGAATATTCGGCCAGTTGTACTGAGAAAATATATTTTCATAAGTGTAAGGGGCGCCATCTGTGATAAGCATGATAGCTTGGTTGCATTGACTTCCTTCATTGCTTTTGGCGACCTTAAAACAAAGTTTTTATTTTGAGAATACATCGGGTACTGCATTGAGTTGAAAATATAACAGTTTCAAATACTGAGGTTAAATTTTTATAATTACTTTATGTACTACTTACTTTTTGCAGCAATTCGAACGCAGTAATTAGGCCCAGTGTAAAATTTGCGATATTAACGGTATCTAAATCTTTTAAAAGCTCCCTGAATTCCTGTTGGGAAATATAAAAACAATAATAAGTCTTCTTATAGCGGAGAGGTCGTAAAAAACAGTATGGATGCAATAGAATTTATATGTACTCTTTGGGTCATACTGTAAGCCCTACTACCCATATAACTTTGTACACCCCTATAAGACTACTAAAAGTAGTACTACCAAAGCGTATTAGGAGGTACGCTCCCTGGAATAACAAATTTATATACAGGGTGTTCGGTAACTACGTCATAAACTCCCTGGCACGTGACTCTATGCTCAATTCTAAGACGAAAGTCAAGAGGGGCGATTTTTGATTGACGACGTCGTTTACGAGTAATAAGCACTTCAAAATTTCTAGCTGAGAGTCAATAGTGCTTCAGGAGAGTGTGCTTCTACGTCGTTTCAGCCAATGACGAAAGCCACGCCCCTTGGTTTCCCCGCCTCCAGAATAAAAAGGATTTAACTCGCTATGAAAAAGAATTTCTTGATTACGCGCTATTTAAATTTAGTGCTCAAATTTCAGTTGGCCCCGCCTTAGAATAAACGGCCTTTTTTATTGGAAGAGTTCAGCTTGAAAGAAAAGTAACGCGTGTGCAAATGCAGCGACGTAACAGAAAGCGTCATCAAACGTTTTTAAATATTGCAACCTAATGTAAGATAAACCGTCGCCAAGTATGGGAAGAGAAGGCGAAAGAATTGTCAATTAACTTTGCACAAATGTAGCATTCTCCAAATAACGTGCCGTGAAGATCTTGAACATTTCAACGTTGTCGACCAGCCTTTGGACCCATCTATCCGGCGTCAATGATCCGTGAGGGGTGCTTCCGGATTTAAAAGATAAGTCTTCTCTTGTTTTTTTCTTCTTTCTCGCGCACTTCTTTTCTCCTTCCTTCGCTATGGCTTCTCGTTTTCAATCTCCCTTATCAATTAATTGTAACTATCACTGTGATGGATTTGCAAAGTATATTAGGTAATTGCAGGGATGACCTAAGGGACCTGCATATCAATATCCGTAGTTTCCGTAAAAATTTAGATCTAATCTCGGAGTTGCTTAAGATTTCAAAACTTCCTTTCAAAATTATTGCATTAACCGAAACCAGAACTCTTTCTCAAATCGACGCTAAATTTTTAAACTTAGATAATTACTGTTTAGAACACGTTTCCAGATTTGACAGCTGTCACGGGGGTGTAGCTATTTACTGCATAAAACGGTTAATTACAAAATTAAAAACGTCGGCCCAATTGATTCCTGCGAATCACTCTTTCTGGACATAAATACTTATTCCCCCTGAATACAGTTTCTGTGGGTGTTATTTATCGCTCACCAAACAACAATGCACCCGACTTCCTTAAAGCACTTGAAATTTCTCTTTTCCAAAATTTTTCAAAATCGAATTTAATATTTTGCGGTGATTTTAATATAAATTCGCTTGAGAACACCCCTATTAACCGTTCTTTATCTAACATCCTTGCTTCCCAGGCTGCATCCCCTTCATTAATAAAGCTACCAGAGTTACAGACGTGTCAAAAACCCTCCTGGATCATATTTATTCCAACATCATCGACTATCCATTGCAGTCAGGCATAATCCAAACAGGAATCTCAGATCATTTTCCGGTATTTATTAAAATATCGAATTTACTACCAAGAGGTACTACTGATCGTAAAACCCCGAGAATTTCCTACAACCTAGAAAAAGTTTCCTCACTTCTCAACAATGCACACTGGCTTGACGCGATGTACAACAGCTTCGACCCCAACGAGGCTTACAATATTCTCACAGAAGGGGTAACTGAGGCTTTAAAAATTCCGAATATTTAATTAATAAGTCTTATAAACGCACTCCAAGAAAGCCTTGGATCACAGGAGGTATCCTGAAATCCATCATCAATAGGGATCGGCTTCATGCTAAATACAGGAACAGTCCTTTTGACCCCCTTTTAAAGTCAAAATATGTTTCTTATCGTAATTTGTTAACTACAATCCTGAGAGTAGCCAAAAGGAATTACTTTGAAGCAAAGTTTAAAATCTCCCTCGGAGACAGCAAATCTACGTGGAAAACAATTTACGAGGCCCTAAACCGCAAAAAAACAAATAATCTCCTCCCCGCCAAAATCAATGCCCTTGGCACTGAGCTCCACACATAGCTAATACAATAGCCAACGCCTTCAACGAACTTTTTGCAAACGATCCCCCTCCCAACAGTAGTTCCACCCCCCCCACACACACACACCACTCAGATGTTTTTGAACTCCTCCCTGCTGCCGGGTCTTCTTTCTTCCTTAAACCAGTGAGCAGAAACGAGGTCAAGCGTTCTATTAATGCTCTTAATTCCAAGTCCACAGGTCTCGATAATATCCCCCGCATATTGTTAAAGCCAACCCAGATTTCTTTGCAAATGCTATTGCGCATATAATCAATATCAGCTTCAATAAGGGTATTTTCCCCTCGAAGCTTAAGATGGCTAAAATTATTCCTATATTTTAAAAAGGCGACCCATCTGACATTCAGAATTATCGTCCTATTTCTATCCTTCCAGTTATTAGTAAAATTTTTGAAAAGGCTTTACACAGTAGACTTGAATCATATTTCGAAAGTAAAAACTTACTTTACAAACATCAATTCGGCTTTCGAAAACATAGGTCAAAAAGTACCGCCCTCCTTAATATCAAAGAGATGATTTCTGACGAAATAGACAAAAGCAATTTTGTAATAGGAACGTAAATTGATCTCCAAAGAGCGTTTAAAAATGTAAAGCATGACATTTTACTGACAAAATTAGAACGGTATGGTATTCGGGGTACACCTCTAAAATTACTGAACTGCTACCTTTCCAATAGGCAACAGCAAGTTTTCATAGGTAAAACTCCTTCAACTTGCAAAACTATTTCCGTTGGTGTACCTCAAGGAAGCTGTTTAGCTCCGCTATTCTTCCTTCTTTACATCAACGATTTGCCCCAAGCTGTCCCGACTAGTCAGCTGTTTCTTTATGCTGACGACGCGACACTTCTGGTATCGGGAAAAAATATCGAAGAAACAGTGCAAAAAGTCAACTACGATTTAAATAACATTTCACGCTGGCTTTACGTTAATAAACTAGAGCTAAATGTTGCCAAATCTAACTACATTATCTTTTATTCCCGGCAAAAAACATTACCTAACTATTCTCCAATTACTTTCCGCAACTCCAACCTTCAGGAAACGAAATCAGCCAAACTTCTTGGAGTAATTTTCGATTCAAATTTAACCTGGAAAGAACACATTAACGATCTCACCAATTCTCTTAGCAGTCTCCTGGGAATTTTTTCGAAACTCAGACATGTCGTTCCTCAATATATCCTAATGATTCTTTACTATTCTTTATTTTATTCAAAACTTACCTGTCTTGAGGTCTGGGGAATCACATATTTTACCTCCCGTAGGCAATTGATAGGAACGCAAAAAAAGCTTATGCGAATAGTTAACTTTGCAGGCTTAAATGAGCACGCTGGTCAATTTTTTAAATTATGGCGCATTCTCCCTTTCACTCTGTTAGTAAAATATAAACTTGCGCTTCTTATGTACTAAGTCACTTAAAGGTGTTCTAGTTTTACCTTTTTATATTTCACAGACAACACATGAATATAATACACGTCACCAGGACGAAATCAGAATACCGCGGACTCGCATAAAGTATAAAATCCATAGCGTCTCCGTTACGGGTTCTAAAATCTGGAATTCGATCCCTCAAGAATTTAAAGCTCTGCCTTTTCACGCCTTTAAAGCCAAAATTTTTGTTTGGTACTTAAATCAAGTATGCTCTGCCTGCTATTTCTGCCTTCCCACTCTTTCCTTTTAGTTTTCAGTTCTTCCCCCCTCCCCTGCTCTTCCTTTTCCATTTTTCTTTTGTCTGCCTTTCCCTTTAAATGTCCATTAAAAGTGCACCCGCAACGGTCAACTCAAAATTCATTTACATTTTTCTACTGTTTTCGTTTCTCCTACTTCTTCTTCCGGCCTTGGCTGCAAGGAAAAACATTCTTGCTCTGCAGCTCACAAAGACTCCACTTTTGGATTTCAACCTTTATTTGTAACGTCTTCGAGTCAAGACTCTGCTCATAAATTCTGTAAATGTGATAAACCAGCGAATGTAAATCTCTTTAAAACATTGCGGATTTGTACGCGCGAACCAATATCTTTGTTATTTCTTCTTAAATACGAAAAATCCCTTGATTTTTCTACCGAAAAGAGAGCCCCGTTACTAGCATCGCTATTGCTCTCTTTCCATTTCCCAAGCAAATCGTTTTAATAGTCTCCTGATGTATAAAATAATAAGGAATAAATTATTACTATCCTACTATTCTTATTCTATTCGAAATCTCATATTTGAGTTAAAGCGACAGACAGGGTCCTGAACATTTAATCGGTGTTATAAGAAAAGCAATTAACTCGATATGAGAAAGAATTTCTTGTTCACCTGCTATTTAAATTTAGCCCTCAAATTTCAGTCGGCCCCAATTTAGAATTAAGTAATTTTACGTAAAAGTTAACCTGTGCTACCGAATTTGGCGATGGCGCACTTATTAACACTTATACTTTTAAATCCCACGTTTACAGTGTATATGGTAGCTAAGATATGGTGCAGCTAAGATTGTTGCCACCCACGGCAAATTAAGGC
>QLNU02013757.1:0-19343 GCA_006491805.2 Dysdera silvatica
TAATTTAAGCATTATTTTTCGTATGAGATACCTATACATTTCACAGGTTATAAGTAAACATATAAATTGTTGGACTCAAAAGCTACCACACTTACAAAGAATATATTAGATAATGAGATTTTTAGCATGGATAGTACAGGAAACAATACATAAATGAAGAAAGGTGATATGTATTTGTTCACTGATGTCCTGAATTCTGCCTTATCATTATGCATAATTCTGATGATTCCCAAGGCCTGCTTTATGATGTTGCAATTTATGTATTCAGCACATACACAATAAATTAGGTAAAGTTTATTGGCACTCTTTTACAATCCGGTACGAGCACCAAAACAAAATGGTAGCCCATTTCTCTGCCTTTCTACTACTCTTTATGGCAATTTTTATAATTCCCAATTTCGCCATTTAGCGTGTTGTGGTGGCGCCAGTATCATTTTTTCTTTCCATGTCCCATAATTCTATTTTTTTTTTTCCAATTTAAATTCAACTTTGCTTTTTTTTGTTCCAATTCAAATATAAATTAAAAAACAATTATTTTAATGAGTTTTTTATGGTTTTTGATTAAAAGAATAAGCACAGAGCAGCTAAGTGTTAGTGAGGCCCTGGTCTCTTTAATTTGAAATACAACTTCATTTTTCTTTTTCTAATTTAAATTCAAATTCGTTTTTCTCTAATTTAAATTTAACTTCATTTTCTTTTCTGTAATTTAAGGTCAATATCGTTTCTCTACTTCAAATTAAACTTCGTATGACTTTCTGAACCCACCATCATAACGAAAGCATATGCCCATCGTAATTCCATCATTTTGAAAAAGTAATTTTCGTTAATCTGCAAATATTTTGAAATTATAATAAATGGGGAAAATTCGCCACTAGTTTACAATACTCATTAAAACATAACATTTGCCTATGAGTTAGTTTACCTTTACTTTTGTTTATCTGATGTTTAAGGCGAGAAAATGTAGGTAAGTGGCGAGTGGTTTGGCGAGCGCCAAAACGGAAGCCTGTTCCATACTGTAAATAAGCACCAGTTTATTACATATTACTTCAATCGAGAACATAACATTGCTGTCACGAGGTTCATCTGAGTCAGTGAGCTGGCTTTGGCTATTGAATTTATGGGAAGGTGGAGTAAATCCATTGAGTCCGTTTCTATCAAAGGCATTAATTTCTCAGTACTTTTCCGTTAGCCGGGCGCAAATGTCGCCAATTTTGAACCAAACGCGAGACAAGTCGCCAAGCGAAGCGAATGACAAAACAGTCAACGGAATAAAAGTCGAAAACGTTCAACTATAAACAAATATTAATTAATAGTAAGCAAAACAAGTTCAACTATAAACAAATATTAATTAATAGTAAGCAAAACAAGTTCAACTATAAACAAATATTATTGAATCGTAAACAAAACAGTTTTACCCAAAAAGAATGCTTATAATTATTGGTTTTTCCAGAATACGGTGATGTCCTTGAGAATTTGCTCAAATGGATCGTTTACTCCTCGTCTCCACATAAATTCAGCGAGGTACGACTCCAAATGATGGCGAGAAGTTCCCCGATGTTTTTTATTTCTCCATTTGGTACTGCCCCAAAGTCGTTCGATTTTCTGAGTGTTTACACCAGTGTCGGGATCAACAAAATTGTACCTTTGATTGACTTTGAAATGCTGTAGACCAGCTTCTTCCATTTTAGTTGTGCAGAAGCCCTTCCAGGAATCGGAATAGACGATTGATCCTTCTTCGATGTGATTTGTTATCGCATCTAACAGTACTGGTAAAGAACGGTTTGGAACTTTAACTAGAAAGCATTCGTCCGTTTCGAAAACGTGCTTTGTTTTGAATGAATTCAGAGAATAGAGCACATGGCCCCAAACGAACATTCCCCTTATGGTTGTAAGAAATTTGGCGGAATTCTACATTATTTGGCGATTTTTCGCTTGCGCCCAGCTAACGAAAAAGTACCCATAAGAAATATTAAATAGGTGCCACTTCCCGAGACGTTACCCACGTCAATTCTAAATAGTGTTTCCAAAACTGGCAATCTTCTAGCCAGTGTTTTTAAAACTGGCCGGAAAAATAACACACGCACACATAAAAAACAACGACATTTGACCCGATTAAGGAACAGGGTGTGGGTGGTTAGCATCGATATATATATATGTTACCGGCCGCGAGATTTGAATTTCCATAACACTTTTAGCATTAGGACCGATTTAAGCAATCTGATTGGTTAATGATGACATCACTTACAGGTTTGCTGTGCAATTTTGGTCGCCAATCTAAAACGAGATTGATAACCAAAAGATAAACCACTTCAGAGTTCGCAATCGTCGTTTACGTAAATCAGATTTTAATCGCGGGAGAATTTTAGGACGACAATCTTTAATAATACGCCTAATTTATTTTTAATATTACCATAAATTGATTTTTTCTTTAATTTAAATTTAAAGTGTAATAAATAGTTAGAAATCTTTATAACAAAGCAACATTTTTTCAATATTGTGCTGCTAGCTTTTATTTTTATAGAAAAATCTCATATTTTGCCTAAATTTTTAAGTATATGGCAGCTGAATTTAAAAAAACAAACAAAAAAAACCCATATCTCACTGGATTCCTGGAATTGTTTTCCTTGACTGAAATTGAAAATTCGTATTTTTGAAATAGAGTAAGACCTCACTAAGGCAACCATCGTCGATTCCGTGAAAAAGCAGTCGCTCAGAGAGGTGGTCTCCGAATGGAGCTAAATTTAGAATTGGGTCTATGGAGGGGGGAAGGAAATCCATTTCCAAAAAAGGAGAAAAAAAGGAGAGAAATGTTCGCAGGATAGAGGTAATCGTTTAGAAAGATTTTTCTGTATATAATTGAAAATTATTTCCGAGTTGTTTTGTATCCATGGAAAATTTATATTCAGCAATTTTCTCAATGACCGCATTTCCTCAAAAACCATGGAAAAAAACGCAACTGGGTTGTGTTTTTCATGTAAAAACCCGGGTATTTACCAACCCTGTTTGCCATGCATCCAAGTTACGTCTACTGTATGCATGTATTATTTAATAACTCATTAAATGATTTCAATAGCTGGAAAATAGATTACTTTTAAAGACGTTTGCTCAATTACATTTCTTATGTTGGGGCATTTTCAGGAAGCAGTAGGTTTTGATAACGGCATCACGTTCTTTTGTAATTATTAACGGTTCTTTTTGCTCACATACAACCCTAATTTCGACAAAAAAAAAGTCACTTCTTTTTGACGGGTATTATTTCGATCAGGGAGGAGGAGGAGGAGGATTGTGCAAGGGTTTCATTGGGAAGGGTGGCCGCCGGAGGCGGCGCTGTAATCCCAGATTTCGATCTGGGAACCTGGCCTCACATCACCTGCTCAACCAATCAGATTGCTTAAGTCGGTCCTAATGCTAAAAGTGTTATGGAAATTCAAATCTCGCTTACCGGCCAAAGTAGTTTATCTTACGTGGGTTAGGACAAACTAATTTGTCCTAAAGCGCATAAGATAAACTAGTTTGGCCTGCTATACACTTGTTTGAACTAGTTTGTCCCGGGCCAATCTAGTTTATCCTAGGCCAATGTAATTTGGCATAATTTTATTGATCCAAATGACCACTCCTGCCCTAATCTGGCGTAAACTTAAAGCCAATAGTATAACGCCAAGAATGGGCAATGTTAGAACTACCACAAAAACCAGTTCCCAAACTTTACACGTTCGGTAGATGGCGCTCTCAACAGTTTACTTCCCGAATTTCTCCCTTTACAGTATGGGATCTTACATTTAAACATAACAAAGGTGATCGCAACTCAAAGTGAAATAATTATACAAAGTGAAAAACACAAATATTTAACGATGCAAAGTAAAAAATAAGAAATAAAAACTGAAAATTCCCAATTGAAAAACCTTACTTTTAACCTTTATTTTAATGGTTACATTGAATTAAAGAACATAGGGGGTCGCTACGAGTTTCGTTGTTGATCAATAAGGAGCTAGTGCTCGGGAGCTCTGTGGTTATTTTTTTAATCAAAACTATGAAATTAGACGAAAAAAAAACAATATTAAAAAAAGTAAGAGAAAACAAGAATCAAAGTAAAAAAAATGAATATAAACAAAAAATCGCCAAACCAGAAGCGGTTACCGTATTGTAAAAGAGCGCCCAAATGTTTACAGCTTCCAAATTTAGACAATTTTAATCATAGTTGAATATAGCTATGTTTATTTTTTTAATGTGTTTTCCAAAATGAAACAAAGAGCCATTAAAAAGGAAAGGGATAGATAATTATTATATTACGTTTAAATTCTGAAAGGAATAATAGGGTTGAAAAGTATCTCTAAATCACATACGGGGAGAGAAGGCAAGTATTTTTTGTCAATGAAGTACTTACCTAATTACTCCGTGAATATTTTGGCAAGCTGCACAGACTTACTTTCTAGACATACATTATATTTGACTTTAATTAACAAAAAAATTAATTTGCCTTGCAATTAAAAACTTACACGCAAGCACAGTAGATGTAACGTGTGAAAAATAAGTAAATAGACTGTCCGTAGCGCCACCTTCCGGAAGTTTAATTTCTTTTTCTATTTTTTACCATTGGCTCAATGAGAAGTCGGCACACTATTCCTTCTAGGCGTTACACCAATAATAACATTGCCACCACCCCTACCCTCTATCCCATTCTTTACCCTTTAGTTTCCTATGTTAGTCACAAAGACGTGCGTACGTGGTAGTTGCATATTTTCGCTTACACCCAAGAAAAAATGTAAAGCTACTTCCAATGTAATTTACTCCATTTTGTGCGGGGGCGAGTCAAAACTCTATGGACCTCCCCATTATCTACGCCACTAATTAAATAGGATTATAATAATACAGAAGCAACAGTTTTATTTTAAATAAAATTGGGCACGTTAAAAATTATTACTTTTATATTGTTTTGTAAAACTTTACAATGCATGGTGTCATTTTCGATGGAAGAACGTTTCATAATTTTAAGGCAGTTGAATCAACGATATTATTACATATTAAATGCGTTTGAGAGCGACAAGGCAAATGAAAATTGGTATTTCAAATATTACAAGTATGGAAAAATTTTATTAGAGTAATAATATTTGAATAGTAATTATTATTTATTCTTCGAGACATTAATTGGCCTAGGGTAAAATCGTATGTATTAGGTAGAAATAAAATAGAATCTTCATTGAGTAATGGCAGAAAAGAGTGTTAGGAGATAAGAGTCACGAAAAACGCTTTTGCAATGAAAATAATAATCTAATATTATTCTGTGTTGTATGTCCCCAAATAATATGACAATAATTGAGATAACAATAAATATTAGAGTAATATAAAATCAATATAATTTTACGAGGAAGAAAATTCTTAAAGCGACGAAGTATCTTTATAAAAATTATCATTAAGCCATTATTAATAAGTCCTTCCAGTGCAGAAAAGCGATTTTTTAATTCCAACTTGAATGCCTCGGTATTTGCTTTTAGTTTCATTAGATCCACCCTCTTACTTACTTGTTTCCTAATGAGCTTCTGTCGTTCTAATTTAGTATTTAAGTGCACTTTACATCTCACCATTCGATGATCACTTCCAGTATTAAATCTGTTCAGTACGCTGCAATCTTCAATAATTGATTTCTTGTTTGCCAGGATATAGTCAATTTCGCTGGTTCCTCCATTGGGGTGTTTCCATGTCCATTTTCTTTGCGGTTTCTTCTTAAAAAATGAATTCATGATGCTAAGGTTTTCAGCTTCTGCAAATTCGATGAGTTGATCGCCACGTTCATTCCTTTCCCCATATCCGTATTTACCAACCGATGTCTCTCCTTGTTCCTGTTGTCCAATTCTTGCATTGAAATCCCCCATGATGAGCTTGATATGTTGTTTCCCTTTGGTGTGTAACTGTTTGATTTCTTCATAAAATTCTTCAACCTCTTCGTGGTTCCTACCAGTGGTTCTGCTTGGCGTTGAACCCCTTGTCAAGGATGCTGAACACAAGTAAATACGGATACATGCTGAAGAAAGACAAGAGAAACCTACATAAAGTCTCCCACCTCATGTACGTAGATGACATCAAGCTATACGCGCCAACAATCACCCAACTCCGACAACTCATCAGTATAACAGAGACATTCTCCAAGGACATAGGAATGGAATTCGGCCTCGATAAGTGCAAAATACAGAAGAATAGCAAAGAAGATTTACCAGGCATCGAACTCGAAGACGGGAGACTACTGAAGACCTTGGACGAGGGCGAAACCTACAAATACCTAGGGATAATGCAAAAACGGCAGCAGGAGCACAAGAAAGTCAAGGTCCAGCTCACGCAAGCATTCCAAGAAAGACTTAGAAGCATTGTGAAGACGAAACTGAGCGGGAAGAACACCACGCAAGCAATTAACGCATATGCGGTACCAGTGCTCACCTACTCCTTCGGGATCATCAAATGGTCCAACACTGAACTAGAACAACTCCAGCGGAAAATGAGAACCATCCAGAGAAGAGCCGGACAACTACACCCTGCAACGGCAATTGAACGGCAAACACTACCCCGGGAAGAAGGAGGACGCGGACAAGCGGACCTCAAAGACTTACATGACAAGCAGATCCAGAGCATGAGGCAATACTTCCAGTTGAAGAGTCCCCGATCGCCACTCATCCAAGCCATAATACAAGCAGATGCAAATTACACGCCACTAAACCTGTGTAGTACCGAAGAGCGTGTCCTCGAAACAGCCAATGAACAGAAACTAAGAACTTGGGCCGGAAAACCATTACATGGCAGGCACTACAATGACCTGCAACACCCACACGTTGACAAAAAGGCATCAAATTCTTGGCTGGCCAAAGGCACTCTCCAGCCAGAGACAGAAGGATTCATGCTAGCCATCCAAGACCAAGTGATCGCAACAAGGAACAATCAGAAATTCATCCAGAGAAAAGACATAGAAAGCGACAAATGCAGACACTGTCATGCGGCATCGGAGACAATCCAACACGTGATGGCAGGATGCAAGATCCTTGCGCAGTCAGACTACAAACATAGACACGATCAAGTAGCGAAAATAGTCCACCAGAAATTGGCAGCGAATGCTGGCTTTCTGACAGAAAAATGCCCGTACTACAAATATGAGCCAGAGACCGTGCATGAGAACGAAACACACAAGCTTTACTGGGATAGAGCAATCATAACAGACAAGACAGTCCCACATAACCGTCCTGACATAACCCTCGTCGATAAATCGAATAAGACCACGTACTTAATCGACATAGCAGTACCCAACACCAATAACATACAGACAACCTACACAACGAAAATCACCAAGTACCAAGATCTCAGACATGAAGTACGAGATATATGGGGTATGGAAAAGATCTTCATCATCCCGTTAGTCATCTCAGCAACAGGGATAGTACCAAAAACGCTTGCGACGAATTTGGAGATACTCAACATTGACCCAAACACCTACATTGAAATACAAAAAGCCACAATCCTAAACACGTGTCACATTGTCAGGAAGTTTCTAGACATGGCACATTAAGAAGTGATGTAAAAAGAGGCTTGGGAACATGGCGCTCTGCCCGTCCCAAAGCCTGTTACCGCCAAGAATGGGCGAGGAAAACTTTTATATATATATATCAATATTGATTCATTTACTATTGATCACAAATCTCAATTATTGTAGTCAGAAAAAGCAAACCAATAACAGGGATTTTGTGCGGTCCTTGATGAAGAACAAAATTCTTGGTATTGTTTAATCTTCTACTCCTCTTCACCTTTTACTATTACATGTCAATTTTTATTCTGAGATGTTTCTACTATTTTAATTTACTTGGTTTCACTACATTGTGTTATTTTACACGTTAATATACATTTAAGTATAGTGTATTTATGTATATTACATTAGAAGGGACATGCACCAATCATGCTATAATTTTGCTCTATATATATAATATATTAAATTAGAACGACAGAAGCTCATTAGGAAACAAGTAAGTAAGAGGGTGGATTTAATGAAACTGAAAGTAAATACCGAGGCATTCAAGTTGGAATTAAAAAATCGCTTTTCTGCACTGGAAGGACTTATTGAAGAAGTTGATATCTCAGAAGCAAATGAAAACATTGTTAAGACAATAGTTGAAACTGCTGGGGAAATTGGTGGTGTAACCTGTAAAAAGCACAATAGCAAATTATCTGAGAAGACGAAACAGCTCATGAAAAGGCGAAGAGATATGAAGGTGGACAATCGAAATACCAGTTCCAGGATTGAGTACATAGAACTTTGTAAAACTCTGCGCAAAAGCATGAAAGAAGATATAAGAAAATTCAATTGTGAGCTAGTAAGGAAAGCCATTGAAAATAACAAGAGCCTTAGGGTTGTTAAAGGAAGTTTATCTGTTGGGAAGAAACACATCATTGCATTAAAAGGAGAGGATGGCACCGTAACAAGAAATAGGGAAGAAATACTTAGAAGAGTTGAAGAATTCTACAAAAATCTATACGAAAGTAACAGTGGATTAAACGAAGACATTGAAATAGTCGAAGGAACAGCTCCTAAAATCTTAAAAGAAGAAGTTTCATTTGCAATAAAAAGCATGAAGAAAGGAAGAGCCCCTTGTCGTTGCTACGTAACCAATCACACCAAATAAAATAGTTTTTCAATACAGAATTTAAGTAATTGACCTAATAATACAGCAGAGACTAAAAAATCAAGAATTCTCTTTTTTGATCCTGATCCGTGTTACGATTTAGTGAAAATAAGCACAAAACTGCATTTTTTATCACAATGTTTAGCAGGTGAGGGATATTAAAATGAACAATTTTTGTTCAATGACTTTTTGCCTTAAATTAGCCGTTCGGCCACTATAGTGAATTTAGTGTTTACGGCCACCGCGTTCAAGGTTTCCACAAATGGAAATATGTGCCATTTCAAGAATTTCTAAAATTATTTAATGCCAACTGACCTCGGGCCCTCTTTATTTAGCGATTTTCTAACATCTGTTAAATTCCCTGAAATTGTTAAGCGCAGTACACCTTGGAAAAAGAGATATCTTAGACAGAGGCGGCCTTAGTGTGCGTGTGTGGAGGTGGGGGACGAGCCGGGACACGACCGAGGTCGTTAAAAATTATAGTGCGCGTACTGAGAAATTAGCTTATGGCCGCCCTTACATACATAATTCTCAACGAGTTCGTAAAATCGCAGAAAAAAACAATAATAAAAATGTACCACATGTACGATGAAATCAGTTTTTAACGACCCTTCTCCTGTATACAGCTATGCATACAGGGGAAGCATCATGTAGGGGCGATGCGAGGTATTTCTCGAACTGTGACAGTAGAGACGGCAAATCTAGCGAAATGTGTATGTTTACTACTAGAGGACGCTATTAGGTGTGTGCGTAATTCACTTCTTTGCTTAAACAAGTCATTCCTAACGCGAATGTCGTACGCGATGGAGCTATTCACGAATTCTGAAAAGGCAGACACGCATTTGGTGTATGGGGCTTTCAATACGAATGGTTGTTTGTTTGTTTTTTGGTTTTACGGCTCAAAGACTACAGTGGTCATGCTGCGCCGGGACCTACTGTTTTCCGAGGAATCCGAACCTCTTAAGGCCTAGGGAACCAAACCCCGGACTACAGTGAGCAGTGCGATCTTTATGAGATCTCTGAGTAAGCGTTCTTTTTGCACTGCTGGGAGTCGAACCCGGATTAGCCGCGCAATAGGAGAACGCGTTACCACACTGCGCCACCGCAGGGCCTCAATATGAATGAAAGTGCAGTTCAAAAGTTATATTGTGAACGTTTCCTCACTAATCGAGTACCGGATCATAGAGTTTTTTCACGTTTGCACAGGCAACTCCGTGAAGCTGGATCATTCCATGTTAGAAGGCATGAGACCGGTCGGAGGAGATATTCAAGAACTGTACAACTAGAAGAAGACATTATACGAGAGGTTGAAGAAATGCCAAGCACAAGCACCAGACGTATTGCACATAGCAGAGGTGTGAGCCAAAACACTGTATACAGACAGTGAGAAAACACTGTATGCTCTCAAGCCGCTTGTCCAGGGTTGAGTTGAGGAAGGCGAAGGCGGTTGAACTGTTTAGTAGCTTGGAATTCGGAAAAGGCCCATAGAACGTGAAAAGTTTATTGGGAGAGGTTCCCCAAGAGCGACCAGCAAGGCATTTGAGCATATTAAAACGCTGTTTAGAGAAGACGGACAGCGAGCGAATTTGATGAATCCAAGGAAGTCTGTGATCGAAGATAACTCCCAGGAATCTGTGCTTGAAAACAACATCAATCATGTTGTTTGAAATAGTCACGTTAATGTGGCGCGCTACGTTCAGACTATTGGAGACAGGAAGAATAACTGTTTTAGTCCAGGAAATCCCAAGTATTGCAAAAAGTCAGCAAAACAGCCCACAACACCCTGAAGCCTCTTCTGGAGATCAGAGGAATTTTCAGTTATCATAAATGGTAGCTGTAGCTGGCTTGTTAGCAGGTCTGGAGTTAGGGCAGTGCGACTAATACCCTCGAACGAGGTGCTAAGCTAAGGAAAATGCCAAATGGCCATTAATAGATGAAAGTATCTCTGTCTTCCGTAAGTGTCTATTCTGAGCAATTTTTTCCATGTTTTATAGGTATATACACATATATGCATACAGGACTAAACTAAACACAGTTTAAGGTACTCGCCAGCAAAGAAAGGTGTTGGCCCGCCCCAGAAAGAAAACATAAGAACCTAGTAGGAAAAACGGATCCCCCCCTCCTATTGGCCAACTGAAGAAATCTAGTTCCCAATATCAACTAAATTTGTCGACCCCTATATATTTATTGATATGTCATAGCGGATAATTGGAAATAAAAGAAAGAAATATAGATGTTTTCAAAAATAATTTTTATTGAAACTTCCATTAAGTATATAAATAACATGTGCAGTTTTGATTAAAAATGAATTAACTTTTAGCCTAAAGAGACCCTAGAACTGATCTTAATCCAAATTGACTTCAGATGAAAGAAGCTAGCATTAATGAGATACTGTAATTTAATTTCGTTCTTCACAAAACATGCATAACGAACAATTCCGTATTAATGTTTATTGCTTTAATGGTTGTTTCAGGTCCACATTTGCAGTTTTTTATTTTAAAATATATAGCAGGCATTCATTTAATGCTCAGTCTCTTGAACTGCGGTATGAAACGCCTATTTCACCCGATTAAATGTTAGGTATGGCCGTTTTTTACAATACGACAGCGTCTTCAGATTAGTAGATGACACTTTGATGAAGGGTTCATTTTGGTTCCAACAGCACACTTGAAAATATCTCCAAAGTTCACCATATTCTTTACAACGCCATTAACTCTACAAAGAAATCGAAGATAATAATATGCATACAGACATATATCTTTTGCTTTTTTTTACGCTGGACCCTGCGGTTGCGCAGTGGCAACATATTCATCTAGCATGTCGCTTATCCGGGTTTGGCTCCTAACGGTGGAAAATTTGAAAGCTTACAGACAAACTGCTCATCATAGTCCAGGGGTTAGTTTCCTAGATTTTAAAAGGTTCGGATCCTTAAGAAAACTGTTTCATTTCCTGGCGCAGCATGATATTTATTGTCCTTGTGCTGTAAAATAAGGTCTGAGTCAAAATGATAGCACCAGTTATATATTTGCTAATTTTATTTACAAAGAAAACAAACGATATAAAATGAAGAAAATATATGTCTTATGCTTCTACTCGCGTATTAAGAACAAGTCATATTGCCATATGGGTAAGCACAGTCTTTAACGAAAGGAAATTTGACAACAAAATCCTGAGTCAAAATGATAGCACAAGTTACATTTTTTTTTACATATATACGTATTAACTTAAGTTTTTTGAGGCCCTTTGCATACATTGCTAACAAATACTTCTTCCTACAGTTCAACAATGAATTGTGGATAAAATTAGAATATTAAATTAACCTGTTACCCGGGGAATAAAATTTTGTGAAACTCGGGACTTTTTTTCGCAGTGATATTTAATTAATTTAAGTGATATTAAATATATTTATTATATTTAATTAATTTCAGTGATATTTAATTTCAATGACGAAAAATGTCATTTGCATTTTGGTAGTCTTCTGGGCATGACGAAAAATGTCGTCATACCCAGTTAACAGGTTAAACGTAATTTGTCAATACAACAGTTCATGTTTATAAAAGAAGGAAATGTTTTTTTTTCTGTGTGTTTTGTTTTAATTTAATTGGCACTGAATGGCAACACATAGTATTTTATTATTGTTCTAAAAACAGTTCTGAAAAGATATCGTCCACAGGTAAGTGCAGACATTTTTCAATGGGGCGTGGAAGAGCATAAACTGATTTTGAGAAGACCAAAATAAGTGAATTACATAAGGTTGGTGATTCCATGAGGGAAATATCTAAAAGACTAACTCGCTCCCACAAAGTTGTAGGCAGTTACCTTACATTAAAAGACAATTATGGTAAAAAGAAATCGTCATACGTTATTACTGGCATGATATTCGGAAGTCTAATGTGATTTTCTCTAAAAGGCAACAAGGAGGATCTCTTGTAGCATGGGCAGGTCTCATCTCAGGTAATAATTCAAATTTAACCCTCCCAAGCGATCGAATGAGGCCACAGACTACCAAGTACTATTGAAAGTCCATCTCCTGCCATTTGCAGAGAAATTGGGAGGCCCTTCTTTTGTGTACAAACAGGATAACGCCCCCATCCATGTTGCTGAATGTACGTTGTAATGGTTTTTGAAGACCGAAGTTTGTGTAATGGACTGGGCTGCGATTTCTCTAGATCTCAGACCTATGGAGAATTTGTGGGACATACTTGCACGTTATGCATACAAAAATGGGAGACATTACGACCTTATTCATGAGCTGAAACAATCAATAGAAGAGACTTGGGGAAGAAATTTATGCTAACACACTTCAAGCATTGGTGGCATCTACGCCCACAAGGGTATTTTGGTGTTGCATTGCTTTGAATCATGATATTAGCATTTTGGCCAATTCGTTTCATTTCTATAAATATAAAGTGTTGCCACTGATAAAGTACATATAATTTGATGTTCTAATTTTATCCACAATTCACTGTTTAACTGTAGGAAGAAGTATTTGTTAACAATGTATGCAAATAGCCTCAAAAAACTTACATTAATACGTATAATATGTGAAAAAATGTAACAGGTGCTATCATTTTGACTCAGGATTTTATTGCCAAATTTCCTTTCATTAAAGATTTTGCTTATCCAAATGGCAACATGAATTGTTCTTAATTTGTGAGTAGAAGCGTAATACATACATGTTCTTTATTTTATATTGTTGACTTCACTTTGTTTAGTTTGTAAATAAAATTAGTAAATATGTAACTGGTGCTATCATTTTGACTCGGACCTTAAACAAGCAATAATTCTCACGTAGGAACCTTTACTATGGCGGCGTAGCGGAAACATGTCAGTCTACCGTGTAGATAACATGAACGAATAGTTCCTGCCCCTACTCAAAATTTTCAAACCAATCGTAGGCCAGAAATTTGTCACATGGAAAGTGGGTGGGGTTTCAAGGTGAAAGCAAAGAGCACAGAGTGAACATACAGTAAACCTTTCTTAAAGGCCACCTCTGTCCAGAGACTACCTCTCTTAACAACCATTTTCTCTGGAAACGGACTTCCTCCCCATCCCATATAAGCCCACAGCTAAATTTACCTTCATTGAGTCTGAGCAACCGTGTTTTCACGAACCCGACGGCAGCCATCTTGGGGAGGTCTTATATCTATATTCTTTGGTGAAAGGGTGTGATTGTGATTGTAATTGCTGAAAATTTTTTGAACAGAAGCATTGATGAGGATTTATATGCTGTTACTGTGAAAAGAAATACTGTATAAAAATAATTATCAGTAGGGTAAGCACAGAAGAAATGCACATGAAGTGACAGTATAAGAAGTTTTAGGGTCCGGTTTATTTCGCCGACAATCACTTCACCGACGGGTCATTATGCCGACAGGGTCATTTCGCCGACATGTCATTTCACCGACACATCATTACACCAACACGTCATTAGGCAGACAATTTACTACACTGTTTTTAGTGCTGCAATTTATACTTATTGAATATTAATTTTCTTTACTTTATTCCATTCAGTTCCAACTTTTTCCCAATATTTAGACAGATATTTGTTCTTCAATCATATATGGTATTATGTAAAAATTTGAATTTTTCTAATGGTGACGTCAATCACTGATACAGTACACTCCCGCTCCCCTCCCCGCCGGCGGTACTTTTTTCAGAATTAGCCCTCCGGTTTCTCTTAAGTGTTGTATCAAATTTATGGAAGTTATTTAATTTGACTATAATATTACGTTTAATATCATATTAAACAAATTATTGGATAATATTACGTATGTACATAGAGTATCAAAAGTACAAGTTGACAACACTGAGCTAGAAATTGCTGATTCATATATTTACCTTGGCCAGCTGATTTCAATGGATGGCAACATTATGAAAGAACTCAACAGACGTATTAAACTTGGCTGGAGTGCATTTGGAAGAAACAGTTTTATCCTGAAGGGGAAATTGCCTTTGTGTCTAAAAAGAAAGGTCTTCAACCAGTGTGTATTGCCAGTCCTCTCTTATGGATCAGAGACATGGAGTCTAACAGTTGGAGCAATACGAAAGTTACAGACAACGCAAAGGAGCATGGAGAGGTGCATGCTTGGAATAACTAGGAGAGATCGAAAAAGAAACACTTGGGTGAGAGAGCAAACTAGAGTAGAGGACATCATTGTTAAAGTAAAAGGACTGAAATGGCGATGGGCTGGGCATATTGCAAGAAGAACTGATCAACGATGGACAACAGAAATTCTGAACTGGATTCCAAGAGACCACCGAAGACCTAGAAAACGTCCTCAAACTAGATGGGTGGATGAAATAAGAAAACAGGTTGGGGTGACGTGGAAACGAATGGCCCAGGATAGACTTGTGTGGAAAGCATTTGGAGAGACCTTCATCCAGCAGTGGATAGATAATGGTTGAATATGATGATGATGATTATGACATAGAGTATAAATCACAATTGAGAAGAAAAGAGCAATAAATTACATTTAATTATAATTTAATTGATTCCAAAATATAATAATGTATGTGTATAATGCTAAAAATAAAATTTCAAATTACGTTTTAGTTCAAAGCTGAAAAACACATAAAATTTAAAATATATATATATATATATATATATATATATATATATATTACGAGGAAAGATTATATTAATCATACATACACAAATAAAAATGGATAGTATTAAATAGAATATTAGGAAGAAACAAATCAAAATGGAAAATAAAAATAAAGTCATTGAAAATTAATGATGATTTTATAATAAATAATAAGAAAATCTCAAATGTAATTAATAGATACTGTGTTGAATTGGGGAGGAAAGAGATTGACAGAAGTCAAATCACAATAATGAAACTTTCAGAGAATTCTCTAGAATAGTTAAAGGAAAACTGTACTTGTTGAAAGAACAAATGGCACTGAACTACTCCAAGATCTCAATAACTTAAATACAAATAAAGGAGCTAGTGATGACGGACCATACCCTAAAATAGTAAAGTATTGCATCGATTCATTAATTAAACCAGCGGTTCTCAAAGTTTTTATATAGCGAAACACTTTTCAGGAAAGAAATTCACTGCAGGGCACTATTGTCGGCAAAGCCACGTACGTATATTTTTGGCTATTTGTACCCAAATATATTTTTCAAATTGTTAGTCGTTATCCTATTGTATAGAAAAACATCTAATTTTTCATTTCTAAATAGCTTAAAGTTTGACCTAAACTTATTTTTTCTAATTAAAAAAAAAAAAGGACTTCAAATTTCGTTTTCTCAAAACATTAATTCTGCACATACGTGTCTTGAAAACGACCCCTAAGTAAAATATAGATATCGAAAAACACTTTCCCTCACTTCAAGACAAGCAACTTTTGCTTCAAACATTTTTTTGAAAAACGCTTAGTTCTTAAAAATATTTTGCAGTATTAACATAGGACAGTTCGCCTTGTATATATACTAAAGGACTGTTATTTTAATGGAAAAGGTACTTATTTTGCTATATAACTCTCTATGCACTCTATTTATAAAAATTTGTTACAGGTAATTAAAGACTATAAATACTTAACTGGGTAACCTTCATGGAAGAACCTACGATTTCATGAATCGCGGGTACAAAGAGGGGATCACAGGGGTCATGATCACCAAAAATTTTTTTTTTTCACTGTAAAAAATCCCACTTTTCATGATAAATGGTGTCATTCCAGGACCATTGGCAAATTCTGTCCTTCCCCCCCCCCCCCCCCAAATCGAATTCTGCATCCTCTTCTTGATTTTATAAGGGTACACTGAGCTACAGGGCATAACTATGACATTTTATATGAAAATAGGCATTTTTAATTAAATAAAATATTTATATATATCAGTGAACCGACTCTGTGGATGTAATGATGTGTCGGCAAAATGACCTGTCGGAGAAGTGGTATTGGTGAAATGATTGTCGGCGAAATGAACGCAACCGGAAGTTTTACCGTATTTCTTTTCACAGTAACAGCACATAAATCCCCATCCATGCCTTTGGTCAACATTTTTTCAGCCCTTAGGTTACATTCACACCTTTTCACCAAAGAATATGGATACAGTAATACCCACTAAGGCGACCGCCATCAGATCCGTGAAAAAGCTATCCATCAAAAAGGTGGTCTCTGAATGGACTTAAATTTAGCATTGGACCTATGGGATGGGGAGGAAATACGTTTCCAGAAAATTACTGCTTTCCAGTTTTTAGGTCTGCAAAGATAAACTAAAAAATCCTGGGGAAATACATGAATCAACGGTTTATTACGTCATTAACAGTCTTTAAGTTTTTAAATTATAATTTCACCAGAAAAGAATTAAATAAAAATTAGTCTGCCAATTTAAGAAATTAAACGAGACTCACCTTTCTTTCCGCGTCCTTACGGAAGGTGGATGATAGCGCATCGAGTATTTTTCTCGAAGTTCACAAAATGTCTGAGAAATAAATCAAAGTTTTAAAATAAAATGCACAGTAAAATAAAGAGAAAAACATTTACAAAGTTAGGGTGGTGTTTGCCAAAGAGCTTTGGTAAACATATATACACGAGGAAAATGTCAAGCATCAAGCAGGGCTGAAGTTACGTTAGCAGTTTAAATGTTACATTTATATATTAATCCAAAGTTTCCTTGTTGGAATCCAGCTTGAATGGATGATAAAATTTTTTCCCTCCGGCTACTTATGAACCAAAAATACAGGTTCTAGCACAAACTTTAAAGGAGATTGTTAGTCCTAGTCATAACAATTTTTTCATTCACACCAACCTTAATTTATCAAGGAGAAAACTCTTTATGATGCAATAACACTTCCATGATTTGCAGCTGTTACTTATAAAAAAGATCATAAGGAGGGTTATAGGCTTACAAGGTGGGTTGCAGAGCTTCAACTCCATATATTCATACGTATATATGCAAAGTTGAATCAAATGGGAAGATATTTATTTTTTCATAACTTTATTTCGGGTAGAATATGAACATTTACGGAAAAATTTGAGAGAAAACATAGTATAGTAAATAAGCATTGATTTCGATATTTCGTTATTACGTATGGTTCATATACGTATGGTTCATATCCAGCCGGGCAGCAAAGGGTAAAGGCGAAAGTCTGACAAAACCCATGCTGACCAAGAATTAAATGTTGATAATAAATGAGAATAAAAATTATGATCCCCCATCACTCTTCCCCTTGCGTGTGTCAGTGCTCTTACCTGACTGCCTTGAAGGAAGAATAGCTGCCGCTTCGTATAAGGAAGGCCAGGTAGACGCCCTTTATCATATCCATGATCTAACTTAATACTATGTTCGAGTCCCTAAAGTCATCAAATTAAATTTTATTGGATTACATTTTATTTTATAATACAGTCATTACTCTACATCGTATTGTAGTCACTATCTGCATTCTAACATAGTCACTACTCTGCATCGCAATGCAGACTACTCAACATCATAGCGTAGTCACTATACCTTTTGTAACAGTTTCGTTATTAAATTTAAGAAATTATAAGCTTTAATTTCATAATTAGGAATATAATCATGAAGTCGTAAGTCGTTTGCTAATTTGCTTAAATATTTATGCAGCTATTAACTGTTGCTGCTACATTAACTGTTGTCATCTCAACTTTGGATCTATTATTAATTAGTTTTTAAGTAATATAAAGCAAGAGATTTCAAAATGTTTAGAGCCACGAATTCCCTCCATCTATCATAAATTATCAACAGCTTCCAAATATGCAAAAATTTACAAATCGTGTTTACAAATATTTTCATATAACATATAGTATAAAATGTCAGTCAACGTCGTGGCATTCTTGACTGAAACCTGTGACGCTTCAAAGAGCTGTGACCCATCGGTCGAAAACCTCAATATAAAGAAATTAATGACATAACAATTAATAACATAATTTAGGTAGTAAGTATTATTGTGATTATATGTACTAGGGAAATTGTATAATTTATTGTTTAATTAATTATTAATTATATGAATTAATATGGATATGGAAATTACTTACCGCTGCAGTTATGTAAACTGAGCCTAAATCAGATATGTCGTTGTTGATAACGGTAGCCTATAATAAATAACTAACTAAATAAATAAATAGCTAGATAAATAAATAATAAATAGATAGATAAATAAATAAATAAAAATATTTGTGCGCTGTAGCGTTTTTTTCTTTCTTTCCATATAATTATTCATTATTTATAAATTGTAATAAGCTTCTGTTTGCTTTTAGTGCGCTAAATAGGGGTGCTGAATGCAAATGGTGGGATTATTAGGAGCTGATTCTTTTGCATGTAGTTTCCGTATATGGAATGAGCTGATATAACTTAGAGTAGAGATGCGAAGAATCATTTAATTGTGGTAATACATTCCACAATTCCTATTCACTTAAAAAAGTGCAAGCTACAGGCTCATTCCAATTTTCTAAACATGATTCGAAATCATTCACTTTAGAAGTAAGTCATTTTGGATCTTTTACTCTTTCACTGAATAACAATGAAAAATGTGTCTTTGATCTCTTACACAGGGGCATAGGAATTCAAATCATGGGGGGGGAGGTGCTTCAGGTATCCGCCTACGTTCGGACCAAATTTTTTGAAAAAGTTATTTTGAAAATTGTTTTTTACTGCTATTAGGTGTAAATTGCGAAATAAAAACATGAAAATGTTAGAAAATTTAATTATACTGAAAA
>QLNU02013758.1:8644-28519 GCA_006491805.2 Dysdera silvatica
ATTTATCCCGATGGTTAGAGACAAGAAATTCCGCAGGACACCATCCGGGATCTTTATCAGTCTATGCCACGCCGGGTGACAGCTTGCATCCAGGCCAGAGGTGGACCAACGCCTTATTGACTTCCTCCCTTTGTAACGGTCAAACTCTGCAATAAATCATTCAATTGTTCTGAAATTTTAATCGTTTCTTTTTCTATGTATGTTCTTCAAATCCACCAATTTTTATCGCAATCGGACAACTCCTCCTTGGTGCGTCGATTTTTTTTGTTATAGAGTGTATTTATGTAAATTTTAAACTCGCGCCTTTTTTAATGTGTAATTTTTATAATTTCTTTAAAATATTAATATTGCATGCTTATGTGTGTTTGTTATGAGAAGTAAAAAAAAAATTGGGGGGCTAATTATTTTTATGCATTCATTTTTTGTATTAATTATTGATATTTGGCGAAGAATGAAATCCCTAAGATTGCCGCCCTAAGATCACTGATTGTATGACGTAACTTCTTTAGTATTGGCTGGGGAAGAAAAATTCGCATGCATGTTGGCTTTCAAAGTAAAATTACCGAATAAACGCTCAAAAAAAATTATTTCACTCCTTTTCAAAAACAAGAGTTCTTTAATTCGTTTCAACCGCAGCCTGAAAGGCGTTAACAAATGAAAACGGCACGAGATTGGATAATCTTTAAACGTTAATAACTACGGAAATATGGATTTCTCAGCATTTTCACATTAACATTTCTTGCTTAGAATTTTACAAGGAATATCGCTGTGCAGAGTTTACGCGGTCTTGACGGGACACCCTGTATATATTCTATCTATGACACAAACATACAACTAAGCTTGATTATTTAGGGTTACCCTCAGGTGAATCCACATGTTTGAGAGGTGAAAATGGCAAATTAATATTATGAGATATAGAAAAAAATGTATAAATAAAACATTAAAAGCAGATGTAAGAAAAAATAAAGGATTTAATAACAGTGACTCTGTTCTTAATTAAGAGCCGCACAATATGCATATACAGGGTGTTCAAAAAGTCCTGGAATAGTGGAATATCTCGAGAAATACACTTCGCATTGAAAAGTAAAAAAAAAAATACCTATTCAATACTTTTAAGAAAGCTATCTAAAGTTGCCACATTTGACCCCTCCCCACCGGGGGTTGGGTAGGGCAATCTTGAAATATTAAATAGTAACTCCCATTTTTTATTGCAGATTTGGATTCTCCAGAAAAAATACATAACGTTGACTTATGATTCTTAATTTTTGCTCTCACAATTGGTGCTCTAATCGATAAAAGTGAAAGAAGGGTACGAACTTTGGAAAACGGAAATATCTCGAGAAATACACTTCGGATCGAAAAATAAAAAATACGTGTTCAATATTTAAAAAAAAAAGAAGCCGAAATTACCCCCCCCCCGCCCCCCGGGTAGAAGGTAACTTTGAAATCTTAAATGGGAACCCCCATTTTCCATTGCGGATCAAGATTTTAAGAAAATATGTAATTTTAATCCTAAACATTGCGTTTCACTTCTTGGTAGATGACGTTGTTATTCCAAAAAGTGATAACCGTTTACTTCAGCGAAAACTACTTACTTCAGTTTTTTGAGGGTGGGGACGGGATAACTTTCAAATTTCAAATCGAAACCAACAATCCCTTCTTTGTGCACAATGAACTTAGTTCATTTTGACAACGACATAGTTTTTTGTTTGATACATCAAAAACATTTCATTTGCATTCACTGTTTATGTAGGTTCACTTTGTTATTAAAATTTCTAATGTCTTTGCCAGAGAAAGAGAGGATACTTGTTCTCATGATGCGAGGATATAGCAATATGACTAGATCATACGAACAAGTGGCTAATCTATTCAATGCTACGAACCCAGATTGTTCACCCAGTTCTAAATCAAGTTCATAAAACAGTCAAACGTTTTGAAGAAACAGGTTTTGTGCCAGGAGATGTGAAAGACCTACAAACGGTACGAATGAGGATGAAGCTCTTGAAGTTTGTGTAAGCGTTGTTGAAAATGTTCATTCATCAGTTAGGAATATTGCTCACCAAAAGGATTTAAAGAAATCTTCTGTTCATACCGCGTTAATAAAGAATGAATATCATCCATTCAAATTGACATTAGTGCAAGAGCTTCTCGGGGGCGACTTTGATCGTAAACTGGAATTTTGTGAGGTAATGATGGGACCGTGTGACGATAATATATAATTTTTATTTTAGACGTGCTTTTCGGATGAGGCTCCAATTCAGTTAAGTGGAGAAGTTAACCGACATAATATGCGATTTTGGTCGAATAAAAATCCTCATTAGATGAGAGATTATTATACACAACATCCAAAAAAAGTTAACGTTTGGGCCGGAATACAGGGCCATTTTTCATCCATGGCAATTTAGCATTTGTCAAATACGTCGATTTATTAAACAACGAGAAAATTCCTGCGATTCAAAATGTTGTTGGTGATGCATTTGACGAAGTTTGGTTCCAGCATAATGGGGCTACATGTCATTTTGGCTTGAATATTCGTAATTTGTTGAATGACATTTTTTCTGGACAGTGGATTGGAAAAAGAGGTAGCATTGAGTGGCTACCAAGGTCACCTGATCTAACCTCTGTAGATTTTTTCTGTTGGGGAAATTTAAAAAATAAGGTTTATGAAACAAAACCTGCTAACAATGATAAATTAAAAGATCGAATTACTCATTGTTCGAATCTTCTCACACCTGAAACATTGCAACATGTAAACGATGAAGTGTATGTTCGGTTTGGACACAGTCAAGTGACTGAAGGTCATCAGTTCGATCATTATTTCAAATAGAGTTTTTTTTTTTTTGCAGGAATTTTTTAGTGAGAGGCAAGGGGATTCACGTTATAATTAAGTACCCCGAGGTAAACAGAAAACTATTGCTTTCACGTCATTGTTCCTCGGTAGGGCTAAAAGTAGTCTTGACTGTTTTCTAAACTGAAGTCAACGCTTATCTTTTTTTGGAATAACAGCGTCATTTGTCAGGAAGCGAATAGCAATGTTTGGGATAAAAATTAAGTATTATTTCCTTAACCCAGTTACACCTGACGTCCTTCCTAAAGGATGTAGAACACTTTTTGGAAAGAACCCAGCTACTCAAGTTACAGCAAGCGTAAGCAGATGACGCTAGATGTGTTTGTAACTAGAGACTTCATTGATAATAACACAATGGCCATTTCCTATTTTAGGCGCAGTTTATTTTTACAATGAACGTCTGAAGTTAACAGATTATTGAAACGGATAAATGGACTGATCTCGTTGCAGATGGGTAAGCATAATTGTAATATTATTTTATATTATTTTGCTGTAAATGCTAATATAAGCTGTCAGAGAATTAATCTACCCTATTATTAAGTTTGTTTTCAAATTTGTTCCCTTCTTCATGTTTTGATTTTCACCTAGATTTCAATGTTCTTTCAGAAGGACAATAGGATAAAGTGACATCTTTTGTGTTTAATAAAAAGGGTGGCTAAGCGAATATTGATTGACTTTTATTTAAAACGCCTATGATGATTTCGTATCTTTATCTGGGCTACATGCTAAATTGTACATGAGGGAAGGGGAATAAGGGGTCTGAATGCTGCTGTTACTGGGAAATTTTTCGTTGGGGGGGCATGATTCTTTCTGAGAATTATTGTAAAGACCTATTGGCTCTCAGCTTTATGTTATATAACAAGAATATAATTTTTCTGCGAATTCCATGTTGTTGATTAACGGATTTCCGTTTTTGTTTTGTTTTACCTGTTTAGGAAAAATTGCCAAATCTACTGAATTTTTTTATAAAAAAATGCCAGACCTACTGAAATTTTCTTAAAAATTGCTAAAAGCTGTTCAAATTTTGAAAATTTATTTTAGTTTGCTATGGTTTTTTTTTAATTTTGCAATTATATTCCTGATATAAGCAGTGGAAATTTTTTTAGGGGAAGAGTCATTCTTCTGTTTGGAAAGAAGTCTGGCCCCCTGGCTCATCTTACGGGAAAGTCAGCGAGTTTGAATAAATGAGTAAGCGTAAATGTAATAATATTTTATATTATTATGTCGTAAATGCTAATATGAATTGTCAGAGAAATAATCTACCCAATTTTTTTTTTTTTATTTATTTTTTTGACTTGCCTGCCTCTTTTTTTAAGTTCAAGTTACTGTCTAAAATTTAATATCATTCCTAAAAGACGACAAAATAAAGTAACATCTTTTGTGTTTTAGGAAAAGGGTGACCATAAACGGATTGATTGACCTTTTTGAAAATGTAGATGATGAGTTGATATTTTCACCTTGGATACAGGTAGAATTACTTCCTCCTGTTAATGCAACAGACAATGTTACGAATGAGGATTCAGGCTCCGAGGAAAGTGCAACTTTGAATAACTTGTTTAGCAGTCAACTAAATGCTACTGTATGGATATCAGGGCCAATTGAGTGTAATAAGAGTTCTCAAAATCTTCGAACAAGAACTACTTCACCGCCGTCTTCAAAACGAATAAAACTAAGCAGTAAGAAGAAAACTATCAGGAAATATCAATAGGAAAAAGCATCCAGTATCAAATATTCAATGGCTTGTGATGCATATAGTTTTAGCAGAGAAGAGGAAAAACCTTAGAATATTTTCGTTACTTTATCGATAATAATGTAACACAAATGATAGTAAAATATACTAAGCAGTATGCAGCGATGAAAAATCTTTCTGGAAATTGTAGTGAGAATGGAATTTTAGTATTCATAGCAATTCTTTTGTGGAGTGGATATGTTCAAGTTGCATGTATATGTATGTACTTGCAAGAAAATGACAGCCACAATGAACGTATTTCAAGTGCAATGTCTACAGATCGATTTGACTTTATGTCAAACCTTCACGTCTATGACAACAACCAAGTAGATAAATCTGATCGTTTAGATAAATTTATTTACTAGAAATCGATGTTGCAGAGCAAAATGCATGGCAACTGTATAGACAACAGGAAAATGCAACTGACCACTTGGGTTTTCGAGGTCAAGTGGCTACATCTGTTTTAAATTCTAATAAGAGAATTTTTTCACAAAAGGGCCACCCAAGTACAAACGTTACTAAAAAAACCCGTTTCGATGGAAGGGATCACTTAATAGCCAATCTTTCTACCCATGATAAAACGAAAACGAAAAACCAGTTGCGTTATAAACAATGTGGAAACAAAACCACTACCGAGTGTATTAAATGTAATGCAGCTCTTCATGTTGACTATTTTATAGTGTATCACTCAAAATAAATATGCATTTTTGAGAAATCTGGTCGATTATTTCATATTTGTTTTAGGAAATTAAAGAACTTTTGTGGCCTAAGGACCCTTTAGCGATATTTTATTCAGAAATTATAAAAAAAAAATCAGGAGTATCTGGGTTAAAACTTTAGTCTGTAATGAAAAATAGGGGCTCCCATTTAAGATTTCAAAATTGCCCCTACTCCTGGAAGACTGGAAGATGTTAATTTTGGCATCATTAGATAGCCTTTTTTTAAAATATTGAACTCGTATTTTTTAATTTTTCGACCCGAAGTGTATTTCTTGAAATATTCCCATTTTGAAAAGTTCATATCCCTCTTCCATTTTCATCGATTATAGCGACATTTGTAAGAGTAAAAATTAAAGGTCGTGGTCAAAATTATATATTCTTTTCTAGAGAATCCAAATTTGCACATAAAAATATAGGTTTCTCATTTAAAATTTCAATAATATATAATAAGTATATGCATTGACGAGAGATATATTGCAATATAAAAAAAATAAATGAATAAAAAAAGTGTAAATGAAAATGGATTGTGTAAATGAAAATGGATTTTCATTTACACTTTTTTATGTAGGATTGTTGGGAGAAAAGAAGCCATTTTGGCATATTACCAGCTAAACTTACAGACACGCTCCTATTTTACGTCCCTGGACTGATTCTCCCCTGACGAAGTTCAATATCTCGGGTATTATTCATTAAAATTTTGTTTTCCCATCGCATTTTTTCACTTTTTCCAGTTGAAATTATTTTCACATTTTCCAATTCAATTTTTAAAGAAAAAATTAATTTCAGTTTAATTTTTTGCTTTTATAGTAACAAAACATTCATTTATTTCTCCTGTTATATTTTGCAGCTTTAATGCAAATATGCGGTATGAAAATTTATAATATATTTATTTTATCGTTTTGGATATTTACTCTTATATATATATATATGTGAAGTCTCTCCAAATACTTTCCACACGTCTATCCTTCAGCAATTCGTTTCCACGTCACCCCAACCTCTTTTCTTATTTCATCCACCCATCTAGTTTGAGGACGTTTTCTAGGTCTTCGGTGGTCTCTTGGAATCCAGTTGAGAATTTCTGTTGTCCATCGTTGATCAGTTCTTCTTGCAATATGCCCAGCCCATCGCCATTTCAGCCCTTTTACTTTAACAATGATGTCCTCTACTCTAGTTTGCTCTCTCACCCAAGTGTTTCTTTTTCGATCTCTCCTAGTTATTCCAAGCATGCACCTCTCCATGCTCCTTTGCGTTGTCTGTAACTTTCGTATTGCTGCAACTGTTAGACTCCATGTCTCTGATCCATAAGAGAGGACTGGCAATACACACTGGTTGAAGACCTTTCTTTTTAGACACAAAGGCAATTTCCCCTTCAGGATAAAACTGTTTCTTCCAAATGCACTCCAGCCAAGTTTAATACGTCTGTTGAGTTCTTTCATAATGTTGCCATCCATTGAAATCAGCTGGCCAAGGTAAATATATGAATCAGCAATTTCTAGCTCAATGTTGTCAACTTGTATTTTTGTTTCCTCTACAAAATTATTGAACATGATCTTAGTTTTTTGTAGGTTCATCTTGAGTCCAACTTCTTTACTTCTAGTTGAGAGCTCCTGTACCATGTCTTGGAGTTCTGATGGGTTCGTTGAAAAAATAACAATGTCATCAGCAAACCGCAAATGATTTAAATATTCACCATTTATTTTTATTCCCTTGTTATTCCAATTTATCAGCTGAAAAATCATCTGTAAAGCTGAAGTAAAAAGTTTTGGAGAAATGGTATCTCCCTGCCTCACCCCTTTGCCAAGTTTGATAGTTTTGGTATCTTTATGTAACCGAAATTTTGCACTTGCATTTTTATACACACGTTTCACCATGTCAATGTACACATCCTCAATGTCTGTTGATCTTAAAGAGTTGATGACTGCTGATGTTTTAATAGAGTCAAAGGCCTTCTCATAGTCAATAAATGCAACACACAATGGAAGTTCATATTCATGTGTTCTTTCAATTAATTCTCTTAATACTTGAATATGGTCCACTGTACTGAATCCACTTCGAAATCCAGCTTGTTCTCTTGGTTGAGCTGCATCTAATTTTTTCTGCAGGCGATGTGTTAGCACTTTTGTGAAGATTTTATAAATAGCAGGTAACAAGCTAATTGGTCGGTAATTTTTCAAATCCTCTTTATCACCTTTTTTATGCAAAAGAATTACTGTTGCAGAATCCCATTGGTTTGGTATGTTACCACTGTTGAGGCATTTGGTAAAGAATTTTGCAAGTATGTCTTCTACATGTTCTCCAGCTTCTTTTAAGATATCTAATGTAATGCCATCATCGCCAGGGGATCTTCCTTTCTTCATACTTTTTATTGCAAATGCTACTTCTTCTTTTAAGATTTTAGGAGCTGTTCCTTCGACTATCTCAGAGTCAAATTCAAATCTTTTTAATCACATTTTTTATGCAAAAGAATTACTGTTGCAGAATCCCATTGGTTTGGTATGTTACCGCTGTTAAGACATTTGGTAAAGAATTTTGCAAGTATGTCTTCTACATATTCTCCAGCTTCTTTTAGGATATCTAATGTAATACCATCATCACCAGGGGCTCTTCCTTTCTTCATATTTTTTATTGCAAATGAAACTTCTTCTTTTAAGATTTTAGGAGCTGTTCCTTCGACTATTTCAGTGTCTTCGTTTAATCCACTGTTACTTTCATATAGTTTTTTGTAGAATTCTTCAACTCTTCTAAGTATTTCTTCCCTATTTCTTGTTACGGTGCCATCCTCTCCTTTTAATGCAATGATGTGTTTCTTCCCAACAGATAAACTTCCTTTAACAACCCTAAGGCTCTTGTTGCTTTCAATGGCCTTCCTTACTAACTCACAATTGAATTTTCTTATGTCTTCTTTCATGCTTTTGCGCAGAGTTTTACAAAGTTCTATGTACTCAATCCTGGAACTGGTATTTCGATTGTCCACCTTCATATCTCTTCGCCTTTTCATGAGCTGTTTCGTCTTCTCAGATAATTTGCTATTGTGCTTTTTACAGGTTACACCACCAATTTCCCCAGCAGTTTCAACTATTGTCTTAACAATGTTTTCATTTGCTTCTGAGATATCACTTTCTTCAATAAGTCCTTCCAGTGCAGAAAAGCGATTTTTTAATTCCAACTTGAATGCCTCGGTATTTACTTTCAGTTTCATTAGATCCACCCTCTTACTTACTTGTTTCCTAATGAACTACAGCTTAACGAAGATTCCGAACTTCGGTCATCACAGCCGCGTGACTCGTTGTGTGATCCTCTTATAGAGTGAGATCTTAACCGCGGCTGCTTCGTAGAGGCGTTCTGCCGAGTGCCGGTATTCTCAGGAGAGGACGACTGTGGCCATACATCGTCACATACGTTCAGCGTGTGGGTCTCCTTCCAGTGGGATACGAGCAGCCAAGCAACCCTTTTGCAGGATATATATATATCAAAGGCGTATACTTAAAAAGGAATATAAAATAAATATACATAATTTTTCGAAGGAAAAGTATCATGGACCTGGAAATTAATTTATTTTAAATTCACCTTCCCTCGCAAGAGACTCCTGCTGTCTGGAAATGAGCAAATACCTGGGACTCTCTGGACACAGGGGAAGAATCAATAATTGCAATACAGCAGGAATAACAGCTATTCCTGAAATATGATATAAATAGTATTAGTTACTCGACTGAAAAATTTGTTATTAAGGTAATGATTGGTCACAGTAACAAAAATATTTTTATCAAATATCACTCGGTTTCTTAACTTAAGCTAACTTTTTAAATACTCATATACAAACACTAGAATATGATATTACGTTTGTTTTAAAATTTAACAATAAATTGTTTACTTTTTCAAATCGTTGCTTTCTCGGATATTAGCTTTTACAAAGATATATTTTATGAATGTGAGTTAATGGAGGTGCACAAAAATTGTATATTTTAAGGGCAATTTGCAATTTTTTCCTAGTAATTGAGTACAGTATGTATAAAGCAAAAACTCTGAATTATCATGTTCTTTTATCGTAGTATTTAAGAAATTTAAAATTGCAAAATGAAAATTTCAAAAGTAATAACAAAAATTGCAATTAAATCATTCATTAACAATTAACAACATAAAGAACTTCAAACACTAAAGTATTCTGGTTTAAAATATTGTTGATCATATTTACTGGTAAATTGCTGTTTAAAAATTCGATAACTTTTTTAGATATAAAAGAGTGAGAGATACGAAGTACAGTAGAACCTGCCTAAAGTGACCACCTTTGGGACTGGACGACAATGGTTACCATAAACAGGTGGTCACTATACACGACAAAGTTTGGTATAGGCATAGCTAAGTTTCTACCAATTCTCGCTTATAAAATTTGGTCACTTTATTTAGGTAGTCACTTTACCAGGTTCCACGGTAGTTTTAATTTTAATACCAAAAAGAAATGGCCATCCTTTTTCTGTACCAAGTATAGCTTGTATACCTAGTACTTGAGATAGCAGGAGTCCAATAGTTATCCCCAATTGATTTACGGTACCTAAAATATCACAAATAAGTAAAAAATAAATTAGTTTAGTTAATTTAGATATCGAAGTCAAATTAAATTATGTACTAAATGAATTTAAAATTGCTCATATCCTTGACAAAAAAAAAAAAAATTTCCAAACAATAAGGTTTAAAAAGGTTTTGCAGTTCAGTTCTTCAGTTGTGAAGTATGTAGTCGTTTCATGCATTTCTGCCAAATGAATACCTTTAAAAACATTTTTTAATAAAAATTTGCTTCTGGAGGACTATTTAATCGCTTATAATATTTAGAATCCATTTTTGGAAAGTAAATTACCATCAACCAAACTTTGAAAGACGAGTAGTTGGCACGAGGCTGGATGGTAAACTTAACATACAGGGGCATATATGTCGGTCGAGATAATACTACTCTCCAACGACGTGTCTGAGAAATGGTTGAATTACGGCATTCACACCCGTAAAATCAGGCATAATGCACGGAGGATGATTAAAAAGTGTGATGGTCGCTTCATTCACTGACAAGTCCTAATTACATCTACAACAACTCTATCGGTTTTCAGAGGAGAGATGATACTTGTTGTGAGTCAACTCATCACCCGGCAAATGATTTTCAATCGCCTTGCGGAAGTCGGATTGCATTAGCATCGGCCTTTACGCTGTTTACCTCTGCCTTCAAGTCATGGTCAACTGCGTTTAAATTTGTTGCCGTTCCTAAGTATCTGGAGTGTAGACTGGCGTCAAGTTGTCTTTGGTGACGAATGCAGCTTTTGCCTATATTCCGACGATAGCCGGATACGCATATGGCACAGGAGTACGCAGAAAGTTCATAAGTGGGGCGTTACAGAGCTACAACTCATATATTCCTATGTTAAATATACAAAATTTCATTGCAATGGGGGTTACAACCCCCATCAACACCCCCTGCGTACGCCAGTGGCATATGGAGACAGCATGGCTTACGGGACGATCTAGTCAACTGTGTCGAACGACACACAGCTCGATGTAGTCTAAGGCTCGATCAATTATGATAGCTAGTCCGATCTGGCAAGCAATTTAACAGCTCGCCAGTATGTTGATGACATCATGGAACCTGTATAGCATCCCTTCACAAGTTGTGTGGGTAACATCTTATTTTAGACCAGTGACGCCAATCCACATATGGCAAACATCTCATGGGAATATTTTTATGAGGTACTAACACACTACTATGACCTGCCAGATTCCCAGATTTATCGAGCTCCCCCTAGCCGTTTAAAAATTTGATTCGCCCGAACCTGCTACGCATTTACTTTCAAAAGTTTTACAGTCACATTTTAAAATAAGGTACTTTTTAGCTCATTACTAATTGTCAAGCAATATCAATTATTTTTGTAGCGTTTTGCTATCTTGTACATTCACTAAAATTTTTGACAGTCTTGAGAAGAAAGTAATAATATTTCTCAGTTCCTCCCCTTAGAATTACTCATATGGGCGCTCATGCTTACAACTTCTAATGACTCTAATAAAAGGATATATTTTTTTTTTTCTCGACATTCAATAGATTCTGGAAGTTTTTCAAAATGTGTCGAAATGAATGTCAATTCATTTTTCACTTTGCAGCTGCAAAATAAAAATTTGCTTCGTTTTATAGCTACTGCTTCTTCATCCGAAAAACTGTTGACAATTTCAGCAATTATGTCAAAATGTAAGCAATAGTATGAGACTGCTGATATCCATGTTTCCCTTCTTGTGAGAATCGGTTGCAGAGGTAACGAAACTTTCGGTTACATTTCCCTGAAGGCTAAAATTTTTAAGGGAGATTTTACAAATATTTTTTGAACTTTGGAAACGAGAATATCCATTTCAGTTTAGAGACCTCTCACTTGTTCTGCAGTCCCATGCAATGCACGAACAAGGCATATTAGATGAAGTATATAAAGAAACAAAACTTTCAGTACATTTCCGGCTTTTTCCATATAATGGGCTACATTCGTCAGAAATAAAAAAACTCTTTCATGTTGGATGCAATCTGGCCAAAGCAAAGTTAATGTGTTAATGAATAGATGGGCCATTGTAGTACTGTTTGTATTTTGTAATTGTTTAGATGTCAGCAAAAACAATTTTTGCTGTTCAAGTGGGCCCACTGTACCAACAATAACATTTGCAACGTATCGTCCTGTTGCACCTGTTGTTTCGTCAATAGATAACCATATGTGTTTCATTTTAATTTTGTTCCAGATATGATCAAGAACTTTTTATAGCATTCACCCAAGTAATTTTTCTTAAGGTAGGGAATACTTTGGTTGGTACGTTTTTGCAGAAAATTGCGCATACTTATATTATCAGGCTTCCAGGGCATAATGCCGACATCCACAAACGTCTTGCACAAATCCATTGAAAATGGTGATTTCCGAGAAAGTAATCTAAAACAAGTGGAAACCAGAGTATATGTTTTTCCATTATTTTTAACTTTCGCAGATTTATGCTTAGATGTTTCCAAGTACTGAACTATAAAGTACTTTTTCCTCGAAGTTTATTGACTTTTCACATAATTTGCAAAACATAATGCTTCTATCAATAGAGAAAACATCCGAGCCGAACTCTTTCACGAAATTTCCCACTTTTTAACTTGTGGAAGCTTTCATTTTAGATATTTCTGCAGTTTAAAAGTAATCAGTGCCCTTTACAGAGAAAGCTAACACTTTCTACCACGTGTTGGACTGAGTAACAAGTGAACTGTTTAAGAAATATACAGGCGAAAGCATGTGTCTTCCCCTCAATTCAATAAACAAAGTCGGTATTTAAGGGGAGGATGACTGCTAATCAAGGGTGGTTCAAAGCACATAACTCTAAATAAGTTTTTGCGTAGGGGTGGGGGTTGTATCTGACAGTAAAAAATGGAGTACCCGTATCTGAGAGTGTCCGTTAAGAAGGTTTTTACTGTATATTTATATAGGAATTCTAAAAATATATAAAAATGCAAAGAAACCTCACTTAAAACACAAATACGAACCGAAGTGAACATTTATGGCAAAAAAAAGTTTTTAAAAAAGTGCATTTTACTAAAAAAATTTAAGACTAAGGCATTTACGATATTTTCTCTGAACTTCCGGACTTTATTTATTACCATTGTTATTACCATTACATATGTAAAGTTTCATTCGATAAATATCATAAATATCATAATCCATAAGATATTCCAGTCTATAAATATTATAATTCATAAGTTATTCCATACTATAAATATAATAACTATTTTTAATAAGATACTATACAAATATATATATTTTCAGAAAAATTAAATAATTTACAGGAATTTTTTATTTTCATTTTAGTTTTATGGTATGAAAGAATACAGCATTTTTGAGTATTTTAAAAAAGTTCGTTGGCTCATGAAAAAAAAAAAAAAACTCAATTTTCAAATCCTACCTAAACCTCCACGTAAATTCAAAGGCGAGATTTCTGATAGATACATTGGCACCAGAGCAGTGTTCATTCCTAGAAAAAAGGTAGTTTAATTTTAAGCTGATAGTATATGTCTATGAGCATATATATAAGCGCAAGAATCGACAATACGATTTAATTAGCAATATAGTATAATTTAGACAATAAAAGAGGTTTAGTTTAATAGTGGAAATTTCAGGAAAGAATTAATTTTATCACTTAATTTATATGGCTGAAACAATAATTAAACCATATAGTTATTGTCATATTTATTCTTGTGTTGGCTTTCGAAAAGCGTATATTTTGGCATGTAAAAAAGCATGAATCCTGTTAGGCGCTGAAGCTAAAGCTTCAAATATAATTTCAGTGTATGTAGCCGTAATAGAGAGAGCGGATTCTGTTACTTTAGCTACTTTTTTATTTATATGGTGTTGCTGTCATTAAAATTCAGCATCAAAATTTCTTGGAACGATCTAAAGCTCTTTGATACATATATCACAGATTCTGGTATAAACTGGCCTTCTCAATGTGAACACAATTACCACGAAAGTGATTGGAAATTGGCCAAGAATGGTTCAACACACGGAGCCTCAAGGGGTAGGTTAATTTAATAGAAGTAGATACGTTTTGAGCCAAAAAATGCGGGTATTAAAATTTAATTTTTCTGCTTGATTACCCCGCGAGCCTTCGTTTGAAAAAATCATGAAGTCTAAATTACTGCTTTCCATATTTTTTCTTCATATCTGTTGTACATAATTTAGTAACTAGGTATTTGGATGTAATTTATCCGTAGAATGAATAATAACATGTTTTTTTTATACTTTTTACTAATTTTTTTATATATCTGTGAGTCGAATTCACGCTTTCCATTTTGAACCTATTCAATTCAATTCATGTATTTCAAGTAAAAAAAAAAAAGAAACAATGCACAAATCACAGGCGTGATAAGAAAATATTCAACCTTCGTATATGCACATGATTCAGTAATTTGCATTAGAAAGCGTATATTAAATACATATATATGCACATATAATCCTATATATATAATATAATAATAATAAAATATATATGTGTGTCGATATATTTAAATATTATCTCACTAATTATTTTGTGAAGAAGCAAACATATTTTTGGTATACTTTGCAACCCATTTTATATTTTTTATGGCGCAAGGACAGCAAAGGTCAAGCTCTTAATACTCTCTTAAATCCCCGAAATAAAGAATCCTCTACGTTTTGATTCATTGCTATTACTCATTAATTTATCAATTAGAGATGAGCAAAATTGTTCATTGCCAATGCAATGAACATTTCTGCCCATCTCTAAGAGACGGGAAAAATCGTCACACTGATTCGGTTGGTTACCGATTTTGCACATCTCTATTATCTATTAATAAGTGTTCAGAGTATATATAATAGAATGAAAATTTAACATGTAGACAGTTTTTACTAATTAGATCATCAAATAACTTTCGAGAGGCTAACAGTTACGTGCTACGAATAGGTTATCTATTAAATATGGAATGGTTATAATTTGTAACTCTATTCAAAGTTATCTGCAGCTCAATCTAATAAGTGGAATTGTACCAAAGCTTTCAAATTTTACCTATACTTCGAGGGGTAGAAGAAGGATTCTGTGAAAAAAAAATACTGCTAAAATCTGCCGTAAAGAGAAAATATGGCGCTATACTATAGGAAATACACGGGGAAAAGCTTGAATAAATAAATAACTAAGACCAAAATGACCTAAAATGAATTTTTTTTATTTGTTTGTTGGAAAAAACAAAAGAAAAATAAACGGAATTTCCCCTAAACACAACGAAAATCATGCCAAAACTAAACTCCAAAGTCAGCAACAGCTCCAGATACTGTAAATAAACAATGAATAGGTTTAAAGTTGTAATATTTTCTGCCGCAGCTTATTTAAGTTTTTTTATCTTGAAACGAGCGGAAAGTTGGTTGGTTTTAATTTTATGGCGCAAGGACAGCAATGATTACTCGGCGCCAAATAAGGTACGAGAAAAAAAAGAAAGAAGAAAATTTTATTTTAGATTTGTTTTAGTTGCTTACTTTCCTGTTCTTTTTTTCACGTATTTCCTATTGTATAGCATCATATTTTGCCCAATCGGCAGATTTTGAACTACGTGTTCTTTTCATGGAACCCTTTCATAGTTTATGTACACATCTTCGTGCCATGCATATTATTAGTTACAAAGAGCTCTGAATAGGAAATCTCAATTATAAGAAACTTGGATATATGTCCAGGGCTTCATATATATTTATGTATAGCTCGATTGAGTTGGTTTCGAAATTATTTCACGTGAACGCAAATGGTATATGCCAATGTATGCATTTCAGCGATGAGCCCAGATTCGATCTTTAAAGTAGCTCTCCACGAACATGAATATGGGTTATTTTTCTTAATAAATGTAATGTTGTTTAATATATGCATAACATAGTTTAATATTAGCAAAAGGTATATATTAAACGCATTCAAAATATTTATATAACAGCTCACCACAATTAATTCCTATGATAAGCCTTCCTACAACGAGTAGTTCTATACTGCGAGAAATTTTACTCGATCCCATGAGAGCAGCTCCAACAATGCCTAAAGCATTATTTAAGAGAAGACCACCTTTTCTGTGTCATAAAAAATGAATTTTCTTTCAGTAACATAATTTTGGCGGTGCACATAAATAATATAATTTTACAGCATAAGATTAACATAAATTTTGCAGCACAGTTATAAAACTACGAAGTAAATAAAAATGTATCAAATTTGCAAGTCTTAAATAAAAAATAATCAGTGAAAATTATAAAAAAACTGATGATTTGACAATACAAAGCTTTTAATATAAATACAATATAAAGGATTCTAATATAAAGTCAATAAAAAGATCCTTTCTGTTGGGCAAATGAAATTTTTTTAAATGCAAACACATGTACGCACGCACGTCCATACTATCATCCTACATATATTATACAAAGATGAGTCAATAATTATGCGCAATGTGTGGTAGTATATTATTATTTCCTTTTGGTTGTATTTGAACTTCAGTAAAGGAGATTTATTTCCCCTCACGGCTATGCATAAGCGTACGCAGAAATTTCATAAGAGGGGTTATAGGCTCAATGGGGGTTACAGAGCTACAACTCACATGTTTCTATGTTAAATATACAAAATTTCATTGCAATGGTGGTTACAACCCAATCAACACCCCCTGCGTACGCCAATGCGGCTATGCAGATTTGAACTGACTATAGGCCAATTCCATTTCTTTTGCTGTGACGTTAACAATGACCAATTCGTTTATGCGAAAGAAGAGCAGTTTTGAGCTCAATGTCGGATTAAGGTTTTGATGGGCTCTAGACCGAACGATTAAAATGGGTTCCCTAAAGATGGTGGCTTGTCTAACCTCTGAATTTTCGTCGAAAAAAAAAATTAGAATTTTGACATTTCTAGTGAAGTTCCAAGCTCGCGGTGGAGTCATTTGATGCTGTAAATTATCAATAGTTTAAAAGGAAACATTAAGTAGAAAATGAAAAGCTTTTTGATTGTTATGACTGTAGACGCTCGTAGGTTTACAAAGTATTACATGTAAGCATACAGGCCTGCACAAAAGTTTAGACACAACACAAATTTGAGTATAACAAAATACTATTAAAACTGAAGAAGTAGGAACTTTAATATTACGAAGTATGAACACATGTAATATGCAAATTAAAAATTTGAGAACAGAAATCACATCAGTAGCGAACTTGCTGCAATATATAACTTAAAATAAGTAAAATATGTGGCACAAAAGTTTAGGCACAAACATAAATTTTAGCACTTGCATAAGGAAATGAACAATTTTAATAATCAATGTAGCCACCATTACTTCGTATTAGATTAAATACGCGGTCGTTCATTGAAAGCACAAGATTTTGAAAGGTTTCTGGTTCAAAATTAAACCACGCTTCTTCTATAGCCTTTTTAAGTTCTAAAACGGACGGATATTGCTTTCCATTGGCATACACAACATTCGTTAGTATGCCCCATACATTTTCGATGGGATTACAGTCAGGACTAAGAGCAGGCCAATCGAGAACTGTAATATTTTTAGCGCTCATCCATTCTTTTGTTGACCTGGATGTGTGGATGGACGCATTATCTTGTTGGAAAACCCAGTTTCGTCCACATAAAAGTTCGCCAAAAGGTAATAGGTGACTTTCAAGAGTTGCCTGGTATGCCTTGGAATCTTGTTTTCCATTCAAAAACGCCAAAGAAGTCTGTCCATTGAAGCTAAAGGCTCCCCAAACCATGACTGAACCTCCTCCTTGACGTCTGCTGAACCGACTTAAGGGGCGTTTTCGAAGATCGTGCCAGTAGTGCGAAAGGCCATCGGGACCATCTAAGTTCCACTTTTTTTCATCACTAAATAACACCTGCAGCCATTCGTCACTGTATGATATGTGCTGCCTTGCCCATTGTAGTCGTGCTTGTTTATGATGTAATTGCAAGCAGGGCTTGCGGCGCATTTTTGCATATCTCAAATGCCTGCATTCTACAATCCTTCTACGTATGGTTTCTCTTGACACTCGCATTGCTAACGTGTTTTTTATTTGATTTGCAGACAGGCTTTCATTTGAAGCCAATCTTCGTATTTGTCTATCATCCCGAATGCTGGTCACTCGAGGCCTCCCAGATCGTGATTTTGGTTGATACTGATCACCCCGGGATAACACTCGATAAATGCCTCGCTTTGAACGGTTCAATGCAACAGAAATTTGAGTAACAGATTTACCTTTAGTTTTCAGCCTCCAAATCTTCAAAATCTCGTCATTCGTAAATTGCTTTGACTTCGGCATCGTTCTAAGCATTCTAAATTATTTCAGGCCTTATATAACAACTCTGGGAAACGCCCCTTCGATCACTTGGGAACTTCGCGCCGTTAATTTGCATAAATCTGACATATGTGCCTAAACATTTGTGGCATGCAGATTCCAATATTACGGTGTTGGGATATTTTGTTTCAGTACTTTTGGTAATCTTTTAAGTTGCACAATTTATTATTGGTTCTAGGATTATTTAGATACAATATCGGCGAAGTTCAATGCAAATTCTCGCTTTTATTTATAATTTGCCTCTGTGTCTAAACTTTTGTGCAGGCCTGTATAGTAGACTAACATTGTAAGTAAGAAATTTGGGGCCGAGATAGTAACATTTATAGAAAAGAGGACCTTACAACTATGATATGAAAATATAGAAATTTATAAAAATTTCGGGTTTGAAATTGAGATTAAAGCAATTCTTAAATAACACCAGGCCTCTGCGGGACCCTAAGTCCGCGCCTACTTGGACTATACGTAAATCCGGCACTGATTCATCTATCCGTTTTTTGTGATCTGAAGATGTATCAAGGGTCAAACTATATCTATTGAAGATGGGAGGAGGAGGTATGGAGGGAGGGGGACAGTATTCTGTGAATCATGGATCCACCACTACGAATCGAAGAGTAAACAATAAAATGTGGAATAGAAACATCTATGTTCGCACCTGAAAGCAAAAGCGCAAAACTCTTCCTATTAATGGTTGAGTTACTAATAGAAAATGTACAGAAAACCTAACTAAAATCAATTAATAGGAAAAGTTCAAAAGTGGTGGTACAGCATAATACGCCCCGGTCGCTAAACTTTTTTCTCTAAGAATCGTTCCAAAACTAGTTGCTCCAGTTGCCGTTTCTCCTCTGACGTCATAGAGTCTGACTGGTGACATAATTCGTTTGCGACGTCATTTTGGTAGAATTGGTGTTCTCGTCCTTCCTTCCTAAAGGCAGTGTTGTTGTTTTTCCTTGTGTTGTAGCGATTATGTCTGAGCGTTTGAACTTTTTTTTTTACTGATTGGACTTGAAAGGTAAGAAATACGGCGGTAAAGACCGTCTGCCATGATGAAATGTTTCGTTTCCAGACTTTTTGTGGCTCAGTACTTTTCCTGGATCAGTACATGCCTAGTGGGGGCACCCCCACACCCCCATATTAAAAACATCCGTAAAGCACGCACCGAAATCTCTTGAATTCGTAAAGATTGCAATGGTAAAAAACAAAAAAACAAAAAAACACCCATGTTATATATACAGCGGTCAGACGATATGACGTCAATGAAATGAGAGCAGGAGAAACTAGTTTTGGAAAAATTCCATTCTTAGAGAAAAAAGTTTGGCGACCGGCGCATAATCGGCTGTAGGGCTCGAAAAGTGACGTTTACAATTTTTAGAAACGCACATGGGCTAATAATGGAACATTATTATGAGGGGGACTCAACAATAAATAGTACTTGTTATTGTAAGATGCTGTTTGACAAGCTAAAGGCTAAAGCCTACTATTCGAAAACAAACGTCGAGGAGTGGTGGAGAAATGGTGTGCTATTACATGACAATAGTCGTCCTCATTTTTTGCTCTTTTAGACAATCACTAGTTTAGTCAGCTCAAAGAAGCCTTTAAAGGGGCCGCCAATTAACTATGGACAAAGAACTGAGGGAAGCGGTAATGCGTGATTCGTGTCTCTGCAAAAACTACTCCCCCCCCCCACCACCTGAAAATATAAATAACTAGTTCAACAATGAACAAAGTTTGTTT
>QLNU02013758.1:33686-50652 GCA_006491805.2 Dysdera silvatica
TGGTGAACTCTTCAGTTAGGGGTAGTTTCACTTTGATTTGGATTGCTTCGCGAAAAATAACAAATTCTTATATAATGTTGGCGGCTTTTTCAATTACTGCACCACACACACACACACACACACACACACACATATATATATATCATATATCACCAACTTCTTGTAATTATGCTGACATTTTATACCACTTATAAAACATATATTGATTTTTCAATTTTATATCACAATTTGCAATATATGTTTCATAATATACACTGCATTACAATATACACTGAAGTGCCAGAAAAACTGGTACAGGCGTGCGTATGCAAATTTATTTGCACACACAGTTGCGTGCTTGAAAATTAATTAAAAACCTCTACCTCTAGTTGACATAAACGTCTTGCTGTCAATTTAAGAAAATCTTGAAGTTTGATTTCAGCTTCAGTATTTTTTATTTTAATTGCACGTTGATCAGGATGACAATCACGCTTCGCTGACAACATTGTACTCCACAAGGGATAGACATTTCAGTTACAATTTTTTGGCAGCCGGTTTATATGCCAAATATGTCCACTTACTTGATTTCGTATTAGAAATCAATGATAATGCTTCTTCTGGTGTTAGATGTGTCGGTGTTTGTTCTCTTGACTCCACCAATTTATATGCTGCTTTATATTTCTTAGCACGTTTTGGGGAGTTTAGTTGAGTAATTTCGTGAATAACTGCAGCTGCATCACGTTTCCCAGCTTTCCTTAAACTCATCTGCGTCGCAAAAGCAAGTTCTTGTATATTAGAAGTGGGTACCAAATTTTGCACTTTCTTCTGTTTGGATCTGGTGCCACACAATCTTCAAATTTTTATGTGGCCTCACGGATCTTAATGGTCCGGGGATTTTGCACTTTACTCTCTTTTTCAGAAAACAGTACTGACTCTAACCATATCTTGTTATTAGACTGAAACCGAGTTTTGTTTTTATAACTCGTTTTCCAAAGTAATCTACGTTTTTGATAAATTTTAATAATATTCCATGCATATGCTGCTGATTCACATTTTTATTACTGACAAGATAATTTTCCAATTAATTTCAATAATCATTTCTTCTCAAGTGTTTCCAATTCAGCCATTTATTGAAAAGCTCGAAACGGGTAATTGAAGATAAGGGCACTGTAAAAAATAAATAAGAATGGCAAGAGAAGTTATGAGCACTTAATTTTACTCTTAACTTGAAATATAAACTCATGTTTGTAAAAATTGCAACACCATGAAGGACAATATTACATGTCGAAAATCAGTATTTGGTGAAGCCACCACGCGCTGCAATAAGTGATGCTATACGACGTGGCATGGAATCAAACAGATGTTGAATGTGTGCCTGAGGAAGAGCATTCCAGATTGCTTGTATGCGACCCCAAAGTTCATCTGTAGTAGCTATGGGACGAGGATCACGAGCGAGACGCCGACCAACGAAATCCCACACATGTTCAATCGGCGACATATCCGGCGAATAGGCAGGCCAAGGAAGAAGCTGTATCTGTTGTGGCGAAAAGAAGTATTGAACATTCCTGGCAATATGTGGGCGGGCATTGTCCTGTTGAAATACAGCTCCGGGAATGCCTTGAAGGAAGGGAACAACTTCGGGCTCCAGAACTTCATTGATGTACCGGTTGCTGTTAAGATTACCCACAATTCGTAGCAGCTGAGATCGTCCATGATACGCAATCGCACCCCAGACCATAACGCTGGGGGTTCGTCCACTATGACGTTGGATAACGCACTCCGGAAGGTGGCGTTCACCGGTATAGCGTCTAACACGGATGCGGCCATCACTGTACCCCAAATTAAAGCGGGATTCATCAGAAAACACCACTTGTTGCCAATCAGCACGCCAGTCTCTATGTCCATGAGCCCATTGTAGCAGCAGGCGCCGATGGTTTTGCGTCAGGAGGATCCTGTATAAAGGAACTCTTGCACGCAGTCCACGGTGCAGTAGACGCCGACGAATTGATGAAGCACACAATGATACACCTGTAGCAGTGCACCAACGTTCTGCCAACTGTCCAGATGAAGCAAAACGGTCCGTCACCGCCATGCGGACCAGGTGTCTATCATCCCGTGCTGACGTCACCTTTCGGCGTCCACTCCCGGATTTCTGAGTTGTCTGGTTCTCTTGAACCCACTGCTTCCACACTCGCATCACTGTGCTGCTGTTACGCCCCATACGAGCTGCTATTGCACGATAAGAAAACCCTCCTTCACGAAGGCCGATCATTCGTCCCTGTTCAAACTCCGTAACTTGCTGAAATGTCGTCCTCTTTCGTCGTAGAGGCATAGTGACGTCTCATGTAACGTTTACCACTAGCAGATAACCATACACGCCCCGCTACAGCCCTCTATTTATACGGATCCATCAGCAGTTCAGAGGGCGCTGCTCAGCCCACGCATGCGTGATGACTCTGAAATTCTAATCATTTGAATAGCATACCTTAATTTGCATTTCCTGAAATTTTCAGCTTAATCAAGTGATTCCTTCATGGTGTTGCAATTTTTACAAACATGAGTTTATATTACAAGTTATGAAAACAAAGTAGTTGTAACACCTGCATATACTTGAGCTGTTTTTAATTTCTTGAAACATTTCACATCATGGTAAAAAATACAGTCATTCAAAATTTAAGTCTTTAACTTGAAATCATAAGTTGAAATATTTAAAAAAAAAAGGCTAATCTTACCTTGACTAATATCGACCATTGTGAATATTGCAAAATCGATGCACAAAACATAGGATAGGTACCGATTTCAGCGAACAATAGTAGCGCCTGATCACAGCGCGTTCACCGCTACATATTTAAACGGGTTTGAAGTGTTGCCATTTTGCAATAATGCCATTTGTTCCTGAATTTTCGATTGATTTCTTAAAGTTTACTTATTACACATTTAAGTAGGACTAAATTTGAGTGGAAATATGAAAGTTGATTTTTATTAATTAATTCGCGCTACGAATGTGATCTAGACCTCCGTGGGACGGCGAAATTTTGGAAAGTTGAATGGAATTTCCTCAAACTTCAGAGCACCTAAGTTGCAGGGAGGAGGGGAGGGGAATTTGCATTAAATTTCGTACTATTTTATACATTCATGCAATATGAAGGGAAGAACATTAATTAAACGTTGAGGTGGGTTAGGAAATTGCTTATGTGGGTTTGTGGCGTCATTTGAGAAACAACGATATAGGGTAGGATGAAGCTAGATTTGACGCATATATTTTAAATTTAGAAGGCAAAGGCATGTGAGAGTTTTGGTACCGGAATTTATCGATGAGTTACAGTGTTAAATTTGGATGGTTCTTGATGAGTTAAATCTATCCGGGTGCTGTATAACTCCAGGTGCTGTTAAAAAGAAAGAGAACGTGGGAGAAGGCTATGAATATCATACCTTTGCCTAGGGAAAAAACACATTTGCAAACAATTTTTAAAATCCTTTTTGTAATTGGAATTCCATTTATATTTTGTTTACTTAATGACATTCCCATTTACAAACTCTCGAATTTTCCTAAAAAATTTTCCGTCTCAAAAATTTCTGGTAAACCCAGATCAGGCTTCGAGCTTGTTTAGATTACAAGATAGGAGAATCATATTCAACATGTAAACACAACATCCTAGGCTCCAAAATGTCTAAGAAAGCTAAAACATGGTGTATACTTTCCCATTGCCTCAAATTAGTGAAATCCTTTGCTGTTTTCTATCCATAAGCGATTGCTCACAGACGGCTGGAAAGAAAAGGTCCGTTTCTCTGTTCTCGTTGGAAATTGTTTTCGAATAAGTTTTTTATGCATACCAAACCCTTTGTATTTTTCTAAAATTTTTTTTAATTTCTTCTAAAACGCTGAATTTTTCAAATAAAAGTAGTTTCTGCGAAAAATTGTTAAGAAGCAAAGTATAAATTGAATTACCCCAGATTACCTAGAGCTCCCGGAATACACGCCACTGGTAACCACCAACGTTTAAATGACGGTGTGGAAAGGAGACTCGTCAGTCGATTATAGGCAGGGCAATCCCAAGTTCAGGGTATGAGAGAGATCAATGTAACGCCTAGTGTCGTCTGCAGTTTGTGGAAGCAGCTTTAGAAGACCGGATCCAAATCCAGAAAGCCTGAGCAAGGATGTCTATGAGACACAACGGCCAATTACAATTGGTAATTAATACTTTCAGCCAGGCGTCAGAGGACTGCAACAGCTACACAGTTCTCTGATGCCACTGGTACCTTAGTTCCAAGGGTTTCTATTTCTCGAAGGCTTCACGAGAAAGATATTTTTGCCAGACGACCAGCTGCTTGCATCCCGTTCATTCCTTCGCATAGGAGAAAGCGTCTGACACGGCTCGAAAGACATAAGTCTTGGACCCAACTTTAGTGGGCTCAAGTTCCCTCCAGTGACGAGTGTATATTCAGCCTAGATATTGACTCTCGGCGTATCTTGCTCTGGAGAGAACCTAGGACGCCATACCAGTCTTTCAACATCAGGAGGAAGGCATCACTTTGATAACAGAGGTGCCACGGTAGGGGCAATCACCATGCTAAATAGCCGCACACCACTCCGTATGTTTGGCAGAGGCCCCCTAACTACTCAGGGGTATGGAGGGGAGATCTTGTTTGATGCGCAAATTCTCAGAGGTATAGTTAGCTCTTAATTCCATTTCATGAAAGACAACGCTCATTCACGTAGGGCTGCACTGGTAGAGGAATATCTTGAAAGTGAGGATATTCGGCGGATAGATTGGCAAACGAGATCACCAGATCTGAACCCCACTGAACATGTCTGGGATGCACTTGGGAGGGCAATTACAATTTATCAATTGCTGCCGATAACTATTGAGAACTTAAGATTTGTTTTGGTACAGGAGTGAGTGCGACTGCCACAGGGACTTATAAACTACCTTTTTAACAATATGACGACTCGTTATACGCCCTGTGTATCTGTTAGAGGTGACCATCACCTATTATCCTTATCTTAGTCCCCCATCTTGCAACGTCAGTTTTCAACAGTCTTACTCTCATAAGCATTACTTACGATCATGGGTGAAGACCTTCATTGTTGTATGGTATAAATTGTTGTCTTACATTAGTCTGTATCCATAACAAATTTCATTAAATTCTGTCCGATATTTGTTGAGAAATTAAAAAAAAATGTGTTTATTCTCTTAATTTTGAGCACCAGCGTATTTTAGATTAAGAATTTGCATTTAATTTCATTAAAATATATTATATACTATCAGTAAAAAGCAAATTGTATATTCCATCTAAATCCATGATTTTTGCACTTAATAAATTTTGTACTTACTTAATTTTATTTGGAAATCTCTAGGATAAGCTTAATTCCAGCTTTAATTAAAGCTTCATGTCCAGTATTATGTAAATATATTATGGTTTAGGGTTAACATTTAGAGCTTTTGACATTGACGAGTTAACACCTGAGCTATTTGTCTCGTATCAAATAATCCAGCGTGTCGTAAAATATAAAACTCATAGCAAACAAACAAACTGCATTTTTAAAAGATATTATTAACTTAGCTATTTATAAGATGAACTGGAATAAATGCACGATATCATTTAGAATATGTACAATAGCATACGTCACATTTCTAAGAAAAGCTGAACACGCCTGCTTAATATAAGCATACAGAAGAAAGTGAGAAATTAAAATTTAATCATGCTGATTTCTATAAAATATAAATTCTTAAATAAACGAATAAATGATAAATTATTAACTATGACTCACCTGTTTTACATTTTCTACCACATGGTGGCAAAGGAGATTCAGTTTCCATGATTCTGTTAAAAACAAATTTAGCCCTTCCGTAACATCTAAAAAATGAAAATCAAATTAATTGCACCAAATTTTGTATGAAAACCATATGTATTTTATAAAAATATAATAAGATATATCTGAACACTTACAATTTATTCTTATATTTCAAGATGAATGAAAAGAGAATGATAAATGGTTAAAAATATATATTTTACATTGTTACTTTATAAAACTTAATATCAGAGACATACCGAAATGAATACCAAAAATACTCATTTCTTTGAAATTACCGATTAAATAGTACAAAGCCAGTTTAACACTTGGGATGAAACCACATAGGATCACAGAAGGCTACAGTATTCTGTGTTCCTGAGATCAGCAATGTAGAGGTTTCAAAATTATTGGTAAGGCCGGTGGATGGCCCAAGCTCATATTATGTATATTTATATTATACATTATAACACTCTGTCCCTAAATGATAGATAATGGAAAAGGAACAAAAAATCACACTGCGTAAATATTTTTAAAATTTTGGATGCTTATGATATAGATTCAACACTGGAATATGCATATTTATGTGACGTGTTTTCGAAAATAAAGCAAATTTAAAAAGCTGGTAAAAAATGTTTAAAATTTTCAGCAATATACTGTCCCAAAAAGATAAAAAAATTTTGGAATAAAATGGTTCAATTATAAAATTTATATTATAAATACCTAATTTTCTCATTTGCATATCTATAGAAGTATAACAAGGGCAGCATGTTGGAATTTTTTTTTTCATATCAAATGTAAGTTGTTTTTTGCGATGGCTCGTGCAAAACAAATAAGTGAAACAGAAGCCCTTAAGATATTGTTATTGAAGGCAAAGTACTTATTAGTGACAGAACTTAGAAAGAGGATTATAGTAATAATCTCCAGTTATATTTATTCTCTACATTATTCAATCAACATGTCACTGAACAGACAAGTCTTTAACGACCAGCACAATATAGAAGGTCTGGAGAAAATACACAAATAGAATATTCTCTAGACCTGAAAAAAGAAATAGGTAAATGAATACATACAGACACATTGTGCCTGTGTGTATTCATTTCAGAAAACAGATTTTTTTTTTAATTTTTCAAGGTCTCTTAGTGAAATCATTGTTACACTTAAAATTTCGGCTGATTTGAATAAATCTGGACCCGCGCGCCTCATTTACAATTTTAGCATTAACGGTATGGGATGTTATCACAACGTTAAATGTGAACACTGCTAATCAAGCACACTTAATAATTATAAAATGTTACTTCTCACATAACTATGATACATCAAGCTGTAATAAGTAATGTGGTTTTTCAGAACATAAATCTCAAAATTTCTGTAGTAGATATTGCTTCTGTTGTTCTTTATTAATGAACTGCATCTGGTGGTCGTTTTGTGATTATTTGTGATTTATTTTTAGAAATAAAGTGGTGGAACGAGTCACGTGGCACCGAAAATGTTCGTTTCCCACTGACGATAGTTGAGACTACTCAGTGGGCAGTTAGAACTGGCAGAGTCCGCATCTGCAATGGATTTGAAGCAATAGTCAACATCCAAAATCCTCCTAGGCTAAGGAAGGAAAATAAATCTCTCCAAGCATGACTTATTAGAAAATTAGTTGTTCGACTGGAATCAAGGAAAGGCTGTCAACTTCCAACAAATGGTGACACATTGCGGTATTTCATATACTTGAATCGGGGTTCTATGCGAAATAGCAGAAAAGACGATGTTATCAAAATCGTTATAGAAAAAGTGGAAACGTTTTGGAAACTTGCCGGCATACCTACAACTTCAATCAAATGGGATGATCCAAGATCATGTTCAGGAAATTGATTTCGCAGTACGAAAATCTAAAGCCAGAAAAAAATTTGGAACTCGCAGTGCAAATTTCATTACATCTTTCAACCAACTGTTTGATATATCCCACAAAGATGCAATTAGCCTTATGAAACGCGATGCCTGCGGTACGAAAAAAAAGCATCGCCGAAGATAAAATATTCTTGGAAGATCAGCGAACAAGCCGGAAAATGGAGTTAGGTGGTTTTGATGTAAAATACTTCAAAAAAGTGGAACGAAAGCAGTCTCGCGCCACCAGAGAACTTGAACTCGCTGAAATAGAATAGTGTCGGCAAGAACCAGAAACTTCATCTTCACCCTCAACATCATCATTAACAGCCATGCAGTCCATACATGGAAGAATACAACCGAAGAATGCGCAGTCTTTTCTTTTCTCACACCGTGTCTCGAACTCTGCACGACACCAGATACCAAGGTAGTTGCTACATATAGCCTAGCCAGAGGGATTTCAAAGAGGACAGCTAACGTTTCTTATACTCAACAAGAGAACCAAACTAGTGTCTCTTATCGACCCTAAGTCATCGATCCTGTTCAATATCCTGGGCGTCGATGCAGATTGCTTGAGGAAGCCTGTACAGGAATGGGAGCATGATGCTGTTACCAAGAAGTAGAGTAGTTCGTACAGAATGTTAAGGTTGTGAATGATCTTCCCGAATGAGAGTTGCAAAATGGATCGAAGACTTTTCCAAGATCATCGTAAATGACGAAAAACAGACGTAATATCTTCTGCATGTCGTTGAAAAAAAAAAAAACGTATTCCAAACTTTAAAAAAAGAAACGCTACAAACTACACTTAGCCGTTAAGATAATTTTCGTTTAATGTTCAACTAAAGCATGTGATTTATTACAGCTTAGTGTATCTCAATTCCGTGATTGGTAAATTTTGATAAATATTAAGTGTGCCTGCGCTCTTTGTCATTCCACATAAATTTGCCAAGATGCTTCGTTACAATTAAAAATTGCAGCAGTAAGGTAAGTCGTGCACAATGACATATAATATTGTAATAAGGTCCTATACCGTTAAAAACTTTAAATGAGGTGCGCGGGGTCCAAAATTATTCAAATCAGCTGAAATTTCAGGTGTAACAATGATTTACCATATAGTGTGATTGTATGTTGTTAATCAACATAGACTATGTTGATTAACAACCTAGGACTAAGGGACCTAGAAAAATTAAAAAAAGCTGTTTTTCGAAATGCCAGAAGACACAATCTCCCTCACCTCAGTCTTTTCTCTTTCCTCGTTTCTGACCAATAAATATTTCTCCAATTTTAGATAAATAGATATATAGTAATATACAGTGTGTTAAGAAAAGGTTCAGAATTGGAACCAAGAAAAGTACAGGTTGTCCCAAATGCACGTTGAATAAAGCCGACCGAACTATAGTGACATTGGCTACTGAATAATCAATGTCAGCAGGGGCGGACTGGCCATGTGGGTGATTGGGCGATCGCCCGAAGGGCCGCCTAAAATTATCATAAAGAGGGAAGATCCGGTTTAACATAAAGGGCCTGTAAAATTTGACATAAAGAGAGACGAACCGATATGGTTTAAAGATCGCCAGTTTGGTTTCGCATACGTATTCATGGTTTGGATAGAAGGGGGAGGGCTGCTGGGCATAGGCCCTGAGTTTTCAAAATTATTGGTGGGGCCAGGCACATATTATGGATGTTTATACATTGCAATATATGTAAAATTTAAAGTTATTGGGGGGCCAGGGCCCCGGGGACCCATATAATGCTACGCTGGTGATACAATTTAAGAATGTACTGATATCTTTCAGCACATAACGGTAAGAAATACTATTTATATTGTTACTACTATTCTTTATTGCATACAGTATAGAGTTAGAAACCTGCACGAGCTACGGTCCGTTCACTAGCCGGCCGGGCCGCAGGCCTAAAATTCAATTTCGAATACTTGCAGGAATGGGCTGGTTTTCTGAAAATTAATTGGTATATTTGTTCAACGGGCCGTAATGGGCCGAAATATTTTTAAAAGTTATAAAAAGATTTTGGCCTTTTAAATGAATTTTAAGTCTTTTCAAAAAATGCATATTGAGGGGCTCCAATTAAATAAATGTAATTATGAGATCAATTTAGCATAATTATCAATTAAGTGTTATGGTCCAAAGTAATAACTTTTTATTGACTAATAAACTGGAATAAAGAATGCAAAATAATTTTCAGACTTACGTAAAACCTAAAAAATTTGCACCATATAAATAAGAGAGTCATAGAGCCCACGTAGAAGCGGGTTAAAAAATTTTGGCAACTTGAACAAATGCCAATCTTTCTTTCTTCCTTTTTTTTCAACGTTGAAAATGTTTTTATGGAGGTCAATTAGTAAAAAGCGTCACATTTTTTCGTTATTTTTTTTAATAGAAGTAGGAGGCTGTTGTTGCCACTGTATTGTAGTTGTATCAATAATATAATTATTAGCGGGTTTCAATAGATATTGAACCCGCTATTGCTTTTGGTTTTTCTTTGTCTGCCTACGCAATAAAAAGGGTAAGGTAAAGGTCTTCCGTAAGTACAATAATGATAGCTGTTGTTAACGTTGAAAACCTACCGAGTTACTTGAGAATTAGAGGGTCGCGAATTAGAGGGTCGCGAATTAGAGGGTCGCGAATTAGAGGGCCGCCAATAAGAGGGTCGCGAATTAGGGGGCCTCAAATTAAAGAGTTGCCGATTAGAGGGTCGCGGATTAAAGGTTTTTATTTTCTAATGATTATCTATCGTTTTGGGGCATGTGCAGGGTAGCTTCCTTTTATTTTTCCTGACCGTACATTAACTTTACATTGAAGTAAAGTGTTTTTCTTCGGCGTTTAAAGGCATATATAAGCACTGTAAACATCACAAAATTTTTTGCGAATTAATAAAAAAAAAATTATTTTATTTTTTATTTTGGGACACAGTGTATATGCAAAATTGCAATTTCTTTTAAAATATTGGGGGTTGTATTTCCCGGGACCTAGATTCTACGCTTATGCCTAAGACCTAAAGGGGACACTTATGGTATGCTGTAGAACCCCGCTTAACCGGAATGTTTAGCTGAAATTGCCTAGCTGCACATTTTTTTTTTTTTTAAGTGGACGCCCGTTCAATATTTTGGCAAAAACGGTCATATTTGTTTTTTAGCATACTCCGATCTTAAGAAAGAAACTAACACAAATTCAATTCAAAAACCGAATGATAAAACAAAATGTACAAGAGAAAAATTGGGTGTTAAATCTTTTTTCCTTTTAATCCACTATGCCGGCTTCGACCACACGTGACCTCTTGATGAGAAAGAGAAAATTTCGGAGTCGGGGGTGGTTTAAATGTCGTGTTTTGACAGACGTATCACATCTGCATAGTTGTGGTAAGGTTTCATTGTATACTAACTGGTATTGTGCAACTGACACATTAATTCGCAATCTTAAGCATCTATTTTGTAAATTCCTCTCTCTAAACCGAAATGCCTCCTCAGTGTAGCTAGATGTTAAAAGATTTAAAAGCCGCAAGTGAAATGGTTAAACCCAGAACATCCGGTTCCGGTAGAGGGAGCTGAAAGGGTGAGTAAATCACCCCACAAGTTGTATCAAACCACATTACGTTTTTAGAAAAATATTATTTCTTCGCATCTTTACTCTGAAAATTGAATTTCCGGATTATCTGAAATAAACAAGGTTCAAGCCCTTTATTTAGATTAATTGGGGTTCCATTACAGTTAAATTTTAAATCTTGTCTGAATTAAAATTCGGGTGAGATACGAATAACTACTTTGTGTTGCGGAAATAATTTCAAGTAGGTTATTGCTTATATCAGGGGTCTTCAACTCGCTGCCTGCGGGCCGCATGCGGCCCTCCGACATGTTTTATGTGGCCCGCAGCTCACGAAAAAAATACAAATTGTTTCGCACAAAAATAACGTCCCTGCTTCCTCTGAGTCAGAAATCTATATATTTTATTCTATATTTTATTCTATTGTCATTTTCACATTCCGTAAAAATATCTGAAAACATTATAAAACTGAAGTAACACGAGGTTGCCCTCAGTCATATTTTATTTTAGTTTTCTAGCGTATATGGGCACTAGGTGTAGTTTTATGGATTTGTAGTACAAGAGTGATTTAAAAAAAAAATCAATTTAGGACTCTTCAATTTCTATTTTGAATATGTTGATAATAACGTCTTCCCAACCATCTGACTGCACGCTCTGAAAATGTTACTATTCTGAAGCATTTACAACTGCGCATAAGCTAACATAGAAAGTTGACAGTGGGGTTACAGACTTACAATTGGTGGGACTACAGAGCTACAGCTCCATATATATATATATAAAAGTTTTCCTCGCCCATTCTTGGCGGAAACAGGCTTTGGGACGGGCAGAGCGCCATGTTCCCAAGCCTCTTTTTACATCACTTCTTAATGTGCCATGTCTAGAAACTTCCTGACAATGTGACACGTGTTTAGGATTGTGGCTTTTTGTATTTCAATGTAGGTGTTTGGGTCAATGTTGAGTATCTCCAAATTCGTCGCAAGCGTTTTTGGTACTATCCCTGTTGCTGAGATGACTAACGGGATGATGAAGATCTTTTCCATACCCCATATATCTCGTACTTCATGTCTGAGATCTTGGTACTTGGTGATTTTCGTTGTGTAGGTTGTCTGTATGTTATTGGTGTTGGGTACTGCTATGTCGATTAAGTACGTGGTCTTATTCGATTTATCGACGAGGGTTATGTCAGGACGGTTATGTGGGACTGTCTTGTCTGTTATGATTGCTCTATCCCAGTAAAGCTTGTGTGTTTCGTTCTCATGCACGGTCTCTGGCTCATATTTGTAGTACGGGCATTTTTCTGTCAGAAAGCCAGCATTCGCTGCCAATTTCTGGTGGACTATTTTCGCTACTTGATCGTGTCTATGTTTGTAGTCTGACTGCGCAAGGATCTTGCATCCTGCCATCACGTGTTGGATTGTCTCCGATGCCGCATGACAGTGTCTGCATTTGTCGCTTTCTATGTCTTTTCTCTGGATGAATTTCTGATTGTTCCTTGTTGCGATCACTTGGTCTTGGATGGCTAGCATGAATCCTTCTGTCTCTGGCTGGAGAGTGCCTTTGGCCAGCCAAGAATTTGATGCCTTTTTGTCAACGTGTGGTTGTTGCAGGTCATTGTAGTGCCTGCCATGTAATGGTTTTCCGGCCCAAGTTCTTAGTTTCTGTTCGTTGGCTGTTTCCAGGACACGCTCTTCGGTACTACACAGGTTTAGTGGCGTGTAATTTGCATCTGCTTGTATTATGAAACTGGATCTGCTTGTCATGTAAGTCTTTGAGGTCCGCTTGTCCGCGTCCTCCTTCTTCCCGGGGTAGTGTTTGCCGTTCAATTGCCGTTGCAGGGTGTAGTTGTCCGGCTCTTCTCTGGATGGTTCTCATTTTCCGCTGGAGTTGTTCTAGTTCAGTGTTGGACCATTTGATGATCCCGAAGGAGTAGGTGAGCACTGGTACCGCATATGCGTTAATGGCTTGCGTGGTGTTCTTCCCGCTCAGTTTCGTCTTCACAATGCTTCTAAGTCTTTCTTGGAATGCTTGCGTGAGCTGGACCTTGACTTTCAGTTCTGTTGCTGTTTTCATTATGCCGTTATATATATATATATATATATATATATATATATATATATATATATATATATGGCCTGCAAAAGGGTTGCTGGTATCTAACTGGAAGGAGACCCACACGCTGAACGTATGTGACGATGTGTGGAACCGGCCAGGCCAGTAACCTAGTGTCCTACCCCGCCTTCAAGTGGTGCAGGCTGAGCTTTCTATTTATGTGGCAAATTAATATTTGCTGCACGGATAGAAAGGCGGAAGGGGAGGGCTAATTCACCAACCCGTCTAGCCAGCGTGGTGAAATTATGGCTAATTCCTCCATTATGTTGACACACCAGAAACCATGGCCCCTAGTCTCCAGGTGCTGGAGTGCTCCTGATCAAGGCAGCGGTCAGTGTGGCATGAAAGCAGGGGGTGCTAAGAATCACTGGAATGGCCCAGGCTGCCGTTTGTTATTGACCTTGGCTACGTTTAATGGACGATCCCTTGCTTCTGAAGCAAAACTTCAGGAATTGGAAGAAGAACTTGACAAGATCAAATGGGACATTGTAGGACTCAGTGAAGTTAGAAGAAAAGGTGAAGAGTTGGTGGAACTTAAAAGTGGACATTTGTTTTATTATAGAGGAACGGAAACTGGAAGAACAAGTGGTGTTGGGAAACAGGTTCTTTAAAACAGACATGAAACAATTATTCAATAATTACTGCCTTTTATTTTATATTATAAACACGATAATATATTTTCTAATTCCTTTAGAATATAACAGTGCCATTTATATAAGCATTTGGAGCTATTAACCATTCTACATACTATCAATTTTTCACTTGGCATATTTTTTTTCAGTATTTAAACCTTATATAAGTAATTAAAAAAACAAAATAATTCAAATACTCATTTCACTATGAGAATCATACTGGGGTATATAAACCACCAGAAAAAATTTATACATTTCATTATAAGTTTAATGAGGGAGGAGGCACTTACAATTTATCGATTAATAGGATATAAGGAAAGGTAACTTTAACTTACATGTTACACCCTTAATGGCCCATGTTTGGAGTAGGATGGGGTCCCCTGACTGAGGTCTGAATTAAATCTTCACATTGAAAAATTCTCTCTCTCTCTCGCGCGCGGAGCGAGACTTGTAAGCGTTTTTAAATAAGCGCCATCTTGAAGACTTTTTTTTTTTTTTTTTGTATAAGGACTGCTAAAATCCTTATTCTCGCCAATATATTGCCAACTTTTTCATTTGGCTTTTGTTAACGTATTAGACGGCAATTTCGCCTGCCTAAATTGCAATTGTTGGCCAATTGTGGTTGTCTGGACTGGACGCCAAGCCCAGGCTCGGTGTGGGTGGGCTTGCCTATTTATGCAGGTGCCACGAGTTGGCTATTTATTGCTGTGATGACTCATTTACTTCCCCTCGACCAGGGATTTCATCTGAACTTAAGTTTTAATAGGTTTCGGTTGCTGATGGATATTAGCCATATTGTAGGGAGCGAAATAGCAGTTTTTAGGTACACTGATTGGCCAAAATTATTTTGTTTGCAAGTTAAAAATGGGTTTAAAAAATTAAATATGATAGGTAGGAAAAAAACAAAAAGGTGGATTTGTATGTTAAGGGGTCCTACTTTTAAAAAGAAAAGGAATTTAATTATAAGTGCCTTATTTATATTCAGAATTTTTTTTAAGAGTTGTTTTTACTAGTAAAAATCAAGTTAATTTAAATTTTACACCTTTGTTAATTCAACAGGCATTTTTAACAAGTCTTTTCGTTTGTCACATAAAAAACAACTAAATTTAAAGTTCTTGAAAAGAATTCACAAAGAATTTGATTTTGTCTGGATGAATGGATGGCCCAGGAAACTTGTTTACTTCCTATTATGCCCATGATGACGGTTTCTTTGGACGAACGTGTCTTCTCTTGAATGGAGGTGTCTCCTCTTGAATTTTAATTAATGTGGCATAGTGTTATAGACGCAGTGTACAAATAATTGGAGGTACAACTCCATTTGAACTAGGAGAGATCGAAAAAGGAACACTTGGGTGAGAGAGCAAACTAGAGTAGAGGACATCATTGTTAAAGTAAAAGGGCTGAAATGGCGATGGGCTGGGCATATTGCAAGAAGAACTGATCAACGATGGACAACAGAAATTCTGAACTGGATTCCAAGAGACCACCGAAGACCTAGAAAACGTCCTCAAACTAGATGGGTGGATGAAATAAGAAAACAGGTTGGGGTGACGTGGAAACGAATGGCCCAGGATAGACTTGTGTGGAAAGCATTTGGAGAGACCTTCATCCAGCAGTGGATAGATAATGGTTGAATATGATGATGATGATGATATATATATATGTGTGTGTGTGTATTAAAAATTTATTAATGGAATAATAAATACTCTTATTTGCTAATACGCATTTTTGCCATTATCATTACGTTTATTTTGTTCGTGAATATATTACCCACTGTATGACGATAGTTAACGATTAAAACTACTATATATATTAATAATGAAGTTTAGGTACAAGTAAAGCTCTGGGGAATTTAACATTAAAAATCTTCAAAAATGTACATTAATTGAACTTCGTATTTTTATTTAAATTCATATTGGATTTAAAATAACTGAAAGATGGAGCTTCAGTTTTTTACTATAAAAACACTGGTTTGATCGGAATGCAGAACGCCGATTGCTTGAGCCTTCACAGAAAACTAAAAAATATTTTTTTTTTAAATAAAAATTTGACATTAATTGTAAAATGCTTTCATTTCCTCTAATGATATCTTGGGTTGCGCAGAACTGAAATAAGGCTTTCAACGAAAAGGTCTTTCATAGCTATACAAAGATGCTTGTTTTCGTTTTTGTTTCTTGTCTTCTCCTGAATATAAAATGGCACTTGTGACTACGATATCAGTATGGAATATGAGCTGTCGAATTTTAGGAATTGGTTTGTAAAAATTTTTCTACCCCCGCCTATAATCTCTTATAAGAACGGATGATTAAATACATGCTTCTGATGATTAGATAACTCCAAGGTTTTCAGTAGAAACGAATTTCTATCTCTTAAGTATCTTAGACGAACAAGGAATAAAATTCTTTCAATTCTGGCTAAAGCAGACGGTATATTCTCGGCGTTCTGAGTCATTAGCATGAGAAATACGTGGATGCAACTGAGGATGAAATGGAGAGAATTGTTTTTCCATTAAGTCCGGATGATCGTACACTTTCGATTTTCGGAATATAATCCGGTTTACAGAGGGTATACTGTTATCCGGAGTCAACGTCGAATCATCTCATCAGTTTAGCTGATTTCGTATACATTTTGGATTGCAGAAGATCAAGTCATTTGAATCAATCTTTCTAGATGCTTTTGTTTTAAATATATTTTCCCATTTTTTTTCTTTTTACTAAGAGTATTTGTTTTTTTGCTGAAAGTATGTTTCTTCTTTTTGCTGAGAGCACAGTTTTCTTTTCCCTGGACGAATTTTTTTCGTAAAAGTATATTCTTTCTTTCGTCTGAGAGCATATTTTTTAATAAAGATTTTATTTTACAATGACGATTGCTCCCGAAATTCTTTTCTAGTTATGAAATTCCTTTTGTTCCTCTCTCTCTCCTTTTTCAAAACATTCGGTTTATCCTTTACTAACGTTAGAATTTTCCTCCAAAATTTTCAGCAACTTTATTTAATAAATTTAGTGAATTTTCGATAA